>MU223893.1:646767-679898 GCA_018584345.1 Thuja plicata
ATTTGAAGTTGTACATTTTAGCTATCATGGCTTCCTCAATTTTATTTTGATCTTCTTGATTTAGTTTCTGCCATTTTCTAATGTGTGGATCTGTAATAGATCCAGAATTTGCAATATACACACAAATTTCATCAATAGTGCCAGGTTCTTTTACCTTGACATTTTTTCCCTCTATGGCTTCATCTTGCTTGATGTCTTCTATGTCCGCTCGGGTTCTGATGAATTTCCTTCCTTTCTTTTTTTTCTTCTTTTTGGTGCGGGAGCTTTCCTCTTGTAAGTCCTAACCTTTCCTTTCTTCAGAGGTGAAGGAGTAGATTCATTGGATGTTTGGCTTCTATTCCTTGAAGAAACTATTTTCCTTGGTTTCTTAGATGGTGGTGGTGGTGGAAAACTTGACTATGTTTCCTCGGAGTCATTATTTTCTTCATCTTTACTGACAGATAACTATTCTTCGGTTTCCTCCTCTTGTTCAACTTCTTCACCTTCCTCAGCTTCTTCCTTAGTTGCTGGTAGAATCTTCTTGAGATTATTTACCATCTTGTCTTTATTTTTGGCTATCTTCTTGATAACTAGGCCTAATTTAATTCATGTCATGGCCTCTTCATATGTGCCAAACCATGGTTGCTTCTTGTCTAGTGGTTCATTGATTAAGGCATCAATTTCCTTTGTTGCAAGATCAATGTTGATCTCATATTCGAATGGTTGTAACCATGTTGTCCTTGCTACAATAATTTTGATGTAAGTATTATTTGTGTCAACCATGAAGCATATCTCATCCTTATATTGCTCAATGAGTTTCTCAGGGATTCTTACCCTCTTTTTCATTCGGTCTTTGGATACATTGAAGTATTCATCCATGACTGTTCCAAATTTATCTCCCAGTGTAGCTATGTGCTCAATTATTTGCCTGGTGACCAATTTGGTGCTGTCCCATTTTACATCTCCTACTGATGGGAAATTTTCTTGAAAATAAAAGAAGATGCACATTATTAATGAGCCAAACTTACAAGTGTTTAACTTTGCATTCCTGATTGTCTTTAGGTTGTCTTTCAACTTATTCAGGAGTAGCTCAGATAAGTCCAATTGTGTCACCTTCTTCACAAATTTTTAGGTTGTGTCCACTGCACCTGATGCTATGTTGTTTAATCTTCTTGCCTAGAAGAATTTTTAACCCAAAACACATGCACCAAACTTGATCTCATCATCGGTTATTGTTGTTACTTTCAATCCTCGGCCATCCCATTTGGCTCCTGTCATCTTTTTGGTCTCTTCCTTTGGTGGATACTTCAGTGCCTTTACTTTATCAGTTACGAGGTAACTGGTGACAACATGGATGAAATCTTGGGTTATTGCCTTCAGTTCAACCAACCATAACTTATTGTTATGCATTCTGCTCAGCACTAACCAAATCCATTCAGTTTTGAAGACTTTCAGGAAAATTAGGGCATTGGTGAACCCTTTCACTTCAATGTGTTTGTGTTCTTCCTAGAGTGTTCCATCATCATTGCACAGCTTCTTGTAGGCTTCTTCAACCTCTGAGCTTCCTATTTCTGCTATCTTGCAATGTATAAAGGATCAGATGTCTTCAACCAGTAAAACCCTAGCTGGAATGCATGAAAATACACCAGTGTCGTCGGGTTGTGAGGAAACCTTAGGATGGATCTTATAATTAGGTTCCTCACATGTCATGTTCTTGATGAGCTTGAACTCATCTTTTTTTGCATTCTTAGATTTCATGGTTCGTGAAGTCGATGTCATTTTCAGAAAACTAGGGCTTCTACGTAATGCGTAAAAACAAAGTTGTCAGTCTCAAAGAACTTACTTCTTATGCTTGCAAAGATCTCTGAACTACTTTGGAGTGCTGGAGGTCAAGTCATGATCGCTCTGTAGCTTGGTTTCTTTCTACTTGAAAATCACCTTTGGTCGCTCTGCTCTGGGTGTCGTGACAAATGAGTCATTATGATGCCCTATTTATAGTTGTTTCCCTAAAATGCATGCCATAAATGCTTACCAACTCCTTAATGTATAGAGACTGAGTTTGTCGTTGAATACTTTACTTTCATCGGTGACACTTACATCATTTCAAAGTAGTCGATGTTCACTTTGCTTTTACCGTCAGGTTTCGATATCACTGACAACTTATTCATGTGCTTGTTTATCGACGAGGCTCGGTCTATACTAGGAACTTTTTCTTTTAACTGATGCACCTCAATAAATGTAGGAAGTCTTAACTTTGAGTGTATATCGACGGGTTTGGGTATATATTCTTGAAAGCATAGTTATCACATATTTCAACAAGTACAACCATGATGCATCTTTCTTATGCTAATTTGGAATTATATCAACATATTATGGAACTGATGTAAATTAATAGGTTGGGGTAATGTAGTTCCATACTTTTTCTACTTAGGTGAGGTTGGTGATGTCACCAGATCCATTGGATGGGGTGTCACCATTTGTATTGCCTGTTCTAGCTTCATCATTACTTGAATCTTTTCTCCACATTTTGTCTCTATCCCTCCAAATATCTTCAATGGTGTTTCCATTAGGATATGTGCTTGTCTCTTTCATTCAGTCTTTGTAGTCTTTCTTGAGATGACCAACTTTATGACATTGTAAGCATGTCATTCTGGGGTTTGTCTAGCCTCGATACTTTCTAGTCCATTGTCTCATACAGTGTGTAGCAATGTGACCATATCTTCCACATGTTCTACAATTTTTCCAAGTATTGTAGTCCCATAGATACTGATTACTGAATCTCTTCGGTGATAGGGAGTTTCTTGAACTTTGGGCTTCCATGTTTGCCTTTTCTTTTTTCAGCATTCAAGAGTTGTGTGCCCATTCATTTTGCATGTAGGACAGTATTTTTCCATGTAGGTTTCCTTCTTTGGTTGTTCCATCTCAGACTTGCATTCATATCCTTTATGACCTTTCTTGTTACATTTATAACAGAATCCTATGAATGAAGATGTAGATTTAGGAATACCTTTCATTTTAACTCTGCATACATTTCATGTATGGCTTTGCTTTCCATAGTGATTGCATGTAAGCTTTCTTGCTCTTGGATTTTCATAGACATTATTTGGATTGGATTGATTAGATGATTCTCCATTTTCAGTAAAGCCTAGACCATTATTGTTGTTGATTCTTTGTTGTCCCTCATGAAAATCATCCATTCTTTTATTGCTTTCTTCAGCCTTTTTGATAATTTCATTATGTTGTTGTTGTATTCTTAATTCATGCTTTAACTTTTCATTCTCATCCCTCGGTTCACCGATAGCTTCTATTATTTCAATGAGTTCAACATTTATTCTATTTTCCTCTTGACTCATAAGAATAATTATATTTGTTATCTCATGGTGATGCTCTGTAAGTCTTTGTATTTCAGACTCTTTTTCTTGTAGCTTTTCTGTGATCTTTCTTCTATCATCAGTAGCTATTGTTCTTTCTTGTTCAGCCTATCTAGCATTATTCATGAAATCAATCATCCTTACCATTTGTGTCTCTTGACCAATTTGTAGAGATTTAACTTGTCCAGCCATATGTAAATTGATTTCAGTTAGGCTTGTGATGCTTTCTTCTGATGTGTCTGATGCTTTGTTTGTAGTTGATCTTGAAGACTCAAATAAATCTGGTATCTCTTCCTCATGATAATTTGTCTCATTACAGAAAGATGCCATATTCTTTCTTTCATCCAGCAACTGTCTCATACTAATTCTAGCTTCTTTATACTGTTCAAAGAACATTTGAATTTCAAGCCTTTTGCTCTCAATATTTTTATCAAGTTTGTACTTCTCCATTGTATGATCTTTTCTATTAAGCCTTTAAGCTTTCCAAGAAGAGACTTATCTCTGATACCAATTGTTGGGATTAATGGGAAGTATGTACTGAGAGGAGAGTGGTGAATCAATACCTCTAAAAAAATTTGTATCCTTTAATCAATTATCCTTTGTAATCAATTACATGTCCATTCAATCTAATCTAAACTATCTTGATGTGAGTTATATCAATTCATAACATTAATAAAAATGTGAATCATTCATAAAAACATTCATGAAAGTAATTGACACATAACAAAAGATATGATATCGCAGAAAACTCCTGTTAGGAAGTAAAAACTACGGTGGGAATGGCACCCACAAAAATTCATATCTGCAGATTGGAAGGGGCCAGATAAGGCTTACAATTTGATCACTTCTGATGATCTACCATGTTAGGAGTATCGGTGGAGACCTATTAAAGTCTACTCTGTTAAGAGCTTTAGTAACACTATTAAGTGTGCACTCGATTAAGAGATTTGATGTTGGACTGTTAAATCCACCTTCCTTGAAAGGATTTTTACACTTTGCTCCACTTGTTAGAATGATAGAAAATTACAAATTGGCCTGGTAAATGCAATCTACTATTGTTCATACAGATCCAATTTAGTTTACATGAAAAATATTATCACCTAATTGTGATTGATTAATACCTCTGATTATCGGTTTCCTCTATTCTTGATTCTGCTAACCAAATCCTTCTTTTTCTGTTCTTGTTCTTGAAACTCTCAATTCAATCCATAGATGTGCTCATTTTGTTCTCCTCTCTATTTTTCCTTCTCACACACACATTCTAATGAATGATTTCATCATCTATTTATAGATGGATTGACTTCATCAAGTTTTGATAAAAACAATGTTAACTCTAAGATTAGGTTTACAACTTCTACCTAGATCTCCTAGTCTATGTGTTTTAAATTGGTTAGACTAATTAAAACACTTACATTAATGTTTCTTGTCCCTAAAGAAATGGATTTAAAAAAATTAAATATCCTATAAATAGAATACACTTGCTTTATCTGACGTGGAAGTCAGATCCACTTTTTGTGGGCTACAACTAAATTTCGGTTCTGTCTGTCGGTCATGCTTGATTGTCCTTCAGTTTTGTCTATTGGTTGCACTGTATATGTCTTGTTAGTCTACATTGTAACTTGCATTTCAGGTTCCTCTGTCAAGTTCCACTTTATCTTTCTGCTTTGTGATTTTCGGTTTACACACTAACTTGTGTCATCGGTTCTCTCTGTACTTAGTCATCTTTGGTGATCTCTTAATCTGATCTTCGGTTTTTTTTTTCCTGTCTTTTGGTGTAGGCTTACCGAAAGTGTTTTTTGTATACTAATGGTAAATTAATTTCATCATATTTATCAAAACGGACCATTTTATAAAGATCAGATTTTTAAGCCATTATTTTTTATCATAACCAAAAACACAAAGAATAAACCCCCTATAGAATTTGCATAGCTTTCCAAAAATGTAATTTTTTCTAAAACATAGGCTAATTTGCGACCAAAAACAAATTTTCATGGAAAACCATAAAAAAATTTAACTCACAGAAAAATGATTCAGAAATATATTTTTTGGAGTGAGAGACATTTCAACCATATTTCACGCACAGTAAACATTTCAGACCCAAAATCCAAGTTGTTGGTGATATATGATCAAATCTTTCAAAACACCATAGGATTTTGTCTTCAACTCAACCTGCAAAAAGGTTAGCCTTGAAAAACTTTAATAAAACAATCATATAAAGATTAGACAATCTAAAAATATGAACAAAATGAAGGAAAGTCAGGAGCATCAACCCCACGGTAGGCACAATAAATCTATGATCAAAATGACACACTTCTATAAACCATTACACTTGAGAGAATCCATGAAGAAGGGAGTCTCAAGAAGAAGCCTATAATTTCCTATATATGACGTGCAAGAATCTAAGATAGTGTGAATGGTGGATCTCAAATTAACTTTAAGAAAAGACCCTTGCAAGGTGCACCATAGATTGGAAGATTCAAATGATAATGCAAATGAGAGATAATCTAAGATAAAATGCAAGAACTAAGCTATGATGCAAATGCAAGAACAAGGAAAGTAAAGCTAATCTAGCAAGATTACAATGCCTCCTAGTTAAGCTATGTGATTTAAGCTAAATACAATAATAAAATAATAATCTATGATGCAAGAGTGCTCTAGAATTCTCTAAGAATGCAAGTAAACAAAGTGATAGCATAACATGAGTGAGTAATCTATTATCCTTTTTTCAAGAGTGAGGAGACAGCCTCCTTTTATAGAATTGGTATGAGAAAGAAGGGCTAGGATTAAGAGGTGAAAAATGAGTGGCTAAGATTAAAGGCTAGGTAGGGTTTGATTTGGGAGTGAAGGAGATTAAGGGGAAAAAGGAATGAGTGGCTAGGGTTAAGAGGCAAAAGGAGATTCCACTCATCTCGGAAAGTGTGCATTCAATGTGTAGACAAAAAGTATTTTAATTTATATTTTAAATTAGGAAATTTCTTTTTCATGTGCACACGTAGGATAAGGTGGATTTATTATTTAATTAAAAGGGAGCATTTTCTCTTAATTAAATAAATCTTAGTATAAAGTGGTCAAACTTTAGGATATAATCAAATTAATGATTAAGTAGTGATTTGATCAAGAAAATAAGAGATTAAATAAATATGCAAAATTGATTAAGAAAAAGATATAGTCTAGTATTTAAATTTTAATGTTTATAAAGAGGCTCATAGTCTACTAGACCATTTTTGGGTGATTACAAGTCTTATCTATAGGCAACTTGGATTCAGAAGAAAAAGAACCCTTAGGTACCCAAAATCCATTACCATATGCTATAGGTGAAAATATCACCTTTTCATTTTAAGTATCTACACATTTGGTCTCCACAACATTATTGCACTAAGCAGTTTATGCATCTAGTTTATACAAGGTGCCAATTCTGATACCTCTAGAAACTACCATAGCACCTCTCACCATTTTTCCCCCTCCATTAGAAAAGGCTACCTGCATACCCAAATCTATCAGTTCGCTAACAGGCAAATTTTTTGTCTCATACTAGGGAGATGCAACAAACCACTAATCTTTCTTATTCTATCATCAAGAAACCTGATTTTAAATCTACCACTGCCATCAATATTTAAATGAGAATTATCAACCAATTACATCTTACCTCATTAAAATTCTTCATATTCAGAAAACCAATTTCTATTAGAGGTAATATGAAAGGATGCACCTGAGTTAATTAACCATACATCATTAAATGCTTGAGTGGCCAAAGTTGCAATGAATGCATCACCATCTTCCTTCTCGGACTTGAAATCAGAATCAAATTTCTTCTTTTTCTTCTACTTCTCTTCTTTACAGTCCTTACAAACGTGACCAAGCTTACTGCAATTCCAACAAATGAATTTGGACTTTCCAGGAGATTTGGATCTCCCTTTGGATTTAGACTTGTTATGCTTCTCATTCTTCTTCTCTTTTTCCTTAGGTCTTCCATGGGAAACTAGGGATTCCTTGGCATTGATGTATACCTTCCTCCTCATCTCGTAAAGAAAAGAACCCACCATATCTTACATCCTCAAAATAATAGAAGTATTTTAAATAGCCATAACAAGTGAATCCCATGAATCAGGCAAAGAACAACGTAGGATCAGACAATTTTCCTCTTCATCCATTTTGACACCAATGGATGCCAACTAAGCCACAAACATATTGAATGCTTATAGGTGTTCTTTAAATTTTCCACCCTCCTCCATTCTCAAGGAATATAATTTCTTCCTCAAGAAAATATTATTTACTAAATATTTCACTTGATACATCTCACCAAGCTTCTTATAAATCTTCTCTGTAGAGGACTCTTCATGGAAATTGATTAAAACAGAGTCTGCAAGGCACAATCTGATTAGACCCTTGGCTTTATGGTCCATAACATCATATTTAGCAGCCTCATTTGGATCTATAGGTCTCATGACTTTTGTGTCAACAACATACTACAGATCTTGATCTATTGACATATCCTCCATCTTGAGCTTCCACATTTCAAAGTTATTTCTTGAAAATTTCTCCACTTCTATCCTCCCTGAAGAAATCATCGTCTGTAAATTCCTACAGCTAGATTACAAAATATTTTCTACACAAGCTGCCACTTAAATTTAGATTAGTTCAAAAAACCCAAAAACCCATAATTGAAACCAGAGGTGATCATGCTCTAATACCACTTGTAAGGAAGTTAAGAAGTGAAACAACTTCTTAAACTAACCCTAAGGGAAGAATAATGTAAAAACTTTCTTGGATCGATTTCATAGTTAAAGAAACTTAACAAAAATAAACATAAGGATAAATAAAATTCATACCATAATGCAAAGACTTACGTGGGGAAAATCCTTTGGGGAGAAAAACCCCACACTCCAAAGGCAAACCAATATATTATTCAGCAATAAAAAAATATAATACAATATACTTGCAGATCAAGCTTATTTCATGAGTATCGCCAGCCAGAGATCCATAGGTCTTTAGAAAGCTATAAGACTCTTACTCTAAACCTTCATCTCACACACATACTATCTAAGAGATACAATAAAAGAAACCACCAAATGGTATTACAAAACCATGGGTTAAAACCACCAAAAAAGAGGCACCCATCTTATCACCACCATTATCAGTTCTCAAACATTTTATCTTCCTTCCAATCTTCAATTCAACCATTTCTTTAAATTCCTTAAATCGACTGAAAACATCAGATTTACTCTTTATAAAATATGCCCATGTCACTCTGCTATAATCCTCAATAACTGAAACATAGTATGTGAATTTTCCAATGGAAGGAACATCAACAGGACCAAACACTTCAAAATGAATAAAATCCAACACACCACATGATTAATGAGAGATCGAGTAAAACTAAACGCAATTTTATTTTCCATAAATGAAATGCACATAGAAATCAAAGTCAATATTACATTTATTCAAACCTTCAACAAGGTTTTTCTTTTTCAACATCCTTAGACCCTTCTTTGTAATGTGGCCACAACATATTCTTATCTACAGGCAACTTTGATACAAAATAAAAATCACCCTTAGGTACCCAAAATCCATTAGCATCTATTGTAGGTGAAACTCTCACCTTTTCATTTTAAGTATCTACAAATTTGGTCTTCATTGAAGTACTATTACACCCAACAGTGTATGCATCTAGCTTATACAAGGTGCCGATTCTGACACGTCTAGCAACCACCATAGCACCTCACACAATTTTGTACCTTGCATCAGAAAAGACTACCCGCATACCTGAATGTATTAGTTTTCTAACATACAACAAATTTTGTCTTATACCAAGGAGATGCAACACACCACTAATATTTCTTATTCTACCATTAAGGAACTTGATTATAACTTTACCACAAATAGAAATATTTAAATGAGAATTACCACCCAAGTACAATTTACCTCTATCAAATTCTTCATATTTATAAAACCAATCTCTATTAGGGGTCGTATAAAAGGATGCACTTGAGTCAATTAACCATACATCACCACATGCATGAGTGGCCAAAGCTGCAATGAACATTTTGGTTGTTTTTTATGTTGCAACTATTGGACAACAACCTTTTCACTTTCCAATAGATATTTAACAGAAGTCAACTCCATCTATTTCACAATAGAATGAAAATGACCAACTAACAAGGATGTGGATCCATCCTTCTATGCTTTAGGTTCTGCAAAACCAAGGGGGGACACCCTTCAACGCTATCAAATATTCTGTGAGGCATTAATCAGGAAGAGATCTCAAATAGGCTCAACATGACCGGGAGATACTAGGTATCTGACTAATCATCCATTGAACGCCGACCATGAAGTGGAGCATGAGATTGGTAGAACACAACAACCAAAAAAAAAATTAGATATATAAGATTTTATTTTCAAGTTGCAGAATATAGCCAAGACTTAACCAAACATGCATCAGTACAAAATATACTAATCACTGGCTAGTGCTTTATCCATTCGGCAATATCCTTTGGGAAAATTCAGAAATACAACAATCAACTTCTGTCAGAGATTCCAAGCCATAAACACAATAAATCCAGATCAATACTGCTTATAAAAATCCTTCTATAGACAACCAAATGAATCTATGTCACATCCATAGCATCATTTAATCTAATCCCAGATCAGAACTAAAGATTGATGACATATACATAAATAACATCTATGTAGTGAATCAAAAAATTTAGAATTCAAAAGACAGACACCAAGGAGAGATTTGAATATGGACTCTTGTATTAAGTATGAAGAATCATATCACTGTACACAAATTTTCAATCAGACATATACCACTTCAATAAGTTGCAAAAGACCAATGAAATTTATTCTATCTGAAACCAAACTAGTACGATCAATGAACTATATCCAAAGAAAACTGGAACCTCCTGGAGTCAAAAATCTAAAACTCTCTGTGGAGATTAAGAAATCAGAACCCTTACACAATCCAGCCAATCAGAATATATGGGAAGAGAGACAACTCCATATTCCTCCTTCCACAAACAACTGTCAATTCCCCCCAAAATATCAGAACAACTGATCCCATATTCAACTGCAAAATCTATTTTTATTTTCTCAAAAACTCCAAATCCTCAGAATGCCCCTTTCCTTTTACAACTTCAACTTCACCTTCCTGTGAATATTCTTTTATTTGCAAGTGAAAGTAACAATACTTTAAAATAATGTGCAGATTTAATATATCTTTTATTTCCTTAGTCTTCCTGTGCAGATTTAATACTTTATACTATGCTCTGTGCAATATTTCTCCATATTATACTTGCACTTTCTTGCACTTTATTTCTTTATTTCTCCTCTACAGATTTAATAATATTTCCCGTATGTTTGAAAATTTGTATTTACATTTTTAATAGCTTGTTTTAATGTTTTAACACTGCGCTTTACCTTTGCACATTAAATATTCACCTTGTCATATTAATCTCTTATTTTCTTTTAAATTTTGCACTACATTTTACCTTATTTTTCTCCTATTCTACCTATACTACGCCAGATTGTGCCACGTGTCACCTCCTTACTGGTCCACAAGTTCACCTAGGTGGCTAAATCACCCTACTCTACCTAGCCCACCACCTGTCGTACTGCCACGTGTTGGCCAAGTGTGATCCCTTGATGAGATGATCTTGATCTCTTGCCCTTTGAGGCATCGTGCTAGCCATCGATATTTCTGCCTCAAGATTTTTTCCCATCTCAGATGCCTCTCCTACATGCCTACCATGTCATTTCCACCTTAGTATGCCCCATTTTCAGTCCCACAACTTGTCGCACAAGCACAATGCATTGATCATATCCTCCTTGCATCGTCCGAATCCAGGCATCACACTAGTCGTTGATCTAATCTCAGTTCATCAGACATTGTTGATCTTTTGTGCCTTGGGATCCATGCACATTCAATGGTCTTCTACACTACGTCACCTACCATGTCATCTCTACGGACCCCATCAAAACATGTTTGTATTCCTTCGTTTCCCATCTACTTGGTACACACTTCAAGGAACCTCTTGCGAGCATCACCTAGAGCCTCCTACTCTTCTTCATATTACATACTGAACATTCTTTCTTATAAACACTTATATCTCCCTTCCCATAGCCAATGTGGGATAAATCTCCCAATATATTTTAAAGCTCTCTTACCTCTGCGCCAGAATAAGGTGGTCTTCGACCAAGCACAATATTCCCCAGGTTGAACGTGGCCAATGAGCTTCTCTAGCTCTTTCTGCACATAATCTTGTGAATGTTATGGTATATAAACAATATACATTTCATCTTCCCCACCAATGTGAGATTAATCCCAGTACATTTTCAAATAATTTCTACCTGTACGCCAAAATTTACTTGGCAGTCAATACAACCCCCAATCAATGCTCTCCCAAAGGCTCTTTGTGCCTTTACTCATAGTACATTACAACTCATTTACTATATAAACATTTAACATACACTCCCCCTGGTGCATGTGGGATAAATCCCAAAATCCAGTTACAAAAATACAAGCCCAGTATGCCTGTCAAATGCATTTGCCTGAAAGTTTATTTTAAAAACAATTAACAAAACACATGTTGTGCCTCCCCTTTTTAAAACCATACAAAGGTCTTGTCTTGTTATTCTCCACGCAGTACCTCCATTTGGCTTCAAAATGATGCGCTGGCCTTTCATACATTCCCTTCTTGAAACATTGCGCAGGTTCTCCTCCAAACTCCATGCAGCAGGATCCTCCAATTTGCACTTGTATTTCTTACTTCATGTTTGGCGTAGGCTGGGTTTCAAAATTTTAACAATGTTTTACACCTACCATTAATCTTACGCAGCCTGTACTTCTATCTCCTCTGTGGCATTCCTTTTGTTTGATGGCGCGGCATGGATATGTTACAAAAGGTTGTAAATTTGTCATCAAACCAGCCAATTGCATTTGCATGACTGTTTCATTAAAACACAACATCTTCTCCTTGCATTCATCCTTGCGTAGAATTCTTCTCTACACATGCTCCCTCTAATTCATCCACGCATGGCATGAGCATGAAAATTCTTACAAAGGTTGTAGAATTTAGTATTACATCTGCCATATGCATTTGTTTGAATGCTTCTAACATAACAAGGTGTAGTCCTCCTTAACTGTCAAACAGTTCGTGTACTTTGTTAGTGATTCCACATTTTGCATAAGTTAAAATGGTTAACATGCCTTGTCTGTGTTTACACCTGCCACATTGCATTTGGTTAAGGTGTTTCTACTTATCCTTTTAAAACTGCGCAGGCCTCATCTTAATACACCAAATACATTTGTTTGGAAAGTTCTAGCATGCCTCCTTCTGGTTGCTTTGCAGACTCCATGAGATATTGCGTAGGCTTGTATTTAAATAAAACATGCATTTCAATAAGTATATACACCTATCAAATGCATTGAAAATTTCTAATTCCCTCCTCTTGGCCTATGTGCAACATATCCTCTTTCAATGTCCCATGTGCAGGCTTTGACTCAATGCATTACATAGGCCTCTATAATTGGTAATTGCACCTACCAAATACATTGGCTTGAAATTTTTTAAAACATATTGAACGCACAGGCTCTATAGTTTTAAACATTGTGCAACACTTTGGCAATAACAACTGCCAGTTACATTTGTATTGAAAGTCATTATTTGTTTTCAAATTTGTCTTTAAATTTATGCACAACTTCTAACTCTCCATGGTATTGGTCGAAAATCTTTGAAGTTTTGTTTCACCCTTATACGTTGTCTTTCAACATCATTTCACCTTGCGCGGACCTTTAAACACATTACCTCTTAACATTTTCTTGGAGTCTCAATGTCTTTGCAATTCGTCTTTTCCACCATTTCAACCTCTGCACATTATATCTGCTTGGAAATACCACTTTAGGCACCTTATGTTCCCACAAAAACAACTATTTAAAATGACAATTGATTTAAAATAATAATGTACTTTAAACCACATAAACTGAGCGATGAATTTCAAAAAGTTGTGTCCTTGACCTCATGGTTTGCAAATCATCATTCTCAACACTATTTTCATCTTCAATTTATCCAAACATGGTTTATTTCAAAATTGGACCATGAATCATTCAACTAGAAATCACTTAGATCCAAACATTATACCCTTGCAAAATTGTACTGCAAACAACAAATGGCCTCTGGGAACGGCCTTAAACAATGATCAAAATGCCTCATAGAAACATGCAGTCTGAAACCCTTTCTCACTTCCATCATGTGAATACCTCTTCCAAAGGGATTTTCATGAAAACATTAGGGTTACAAGATAATAACGTTCAAAATGAGCTACTTCAATTATTCTACAATCGGATAAGCCCCAAACATATGCAAAGCCTGCCCAAAATGCAACTTGGAAAAATATTCGATCAACTCCTAAGAACCCTTCACTTGCCATAGTGATTCTTTCAAACATATTGAGCATGCATGCAAAAGGGATTTACCCGATTCAACTCCATGTGCAAGATGTAATCGATCAAACATGGTGATTCTGGAACTGTGCAAATGCGGATAAACAAATTGCAAAAATGCGTTTGAATTTTCCCTTGTAAATATAGAAAACTATGCCTTGAAGCCTTGTCAGTGAACGTGAAGGTAAATTTACATGCAAGGAATATAAGGAGTTAACTCATTTGTTAGTTTGTTAATCTGGCACCATAATGTGAGCCTGCAAAGTCAGCCTTCTAGAAAACTTTACTGCTGCATTCACTGTTAATTGAATAAAACTCGTTTGGATGTGACTTCACAAACCTATCAGATGAATGCCTCATGATCTGAAACCTTGGGTATAGGTTCACTTTCACATAGATAAAACAAATTTTTAATTATCCTATTATGATCATCAACTGGTCAATCAATATGAACCCCTAAAGTCAGCCTCTTACCAACTTTCTTATTTCAAAATCAGTAACATTGCATAAATCTGATTTGGAATTTACTGAGAAAACCAATCAGATGGATTGACCAAGGTCTTAAAATATTCATGGGGGAACCTTTTTGTGATTACAATATAGAGGAGCATTCAATTCTCCATGACATCAACCGGGTACAAATTGTGAAGTCTCAAAGTAGGGCATTCAGTAATTCTATAAATTATACTCAGTGGACCAGAATAAATTGCAAACAAAAATGCTTTGGGAAACTTATCATTTGCACTCGTAGGGATTTAAAAATTGAAATTGAGAATCTCTCTCATTCCTACAACACCTTAGAATAATCCTTATATCATGAGTCTTAATACGGCCAAAAATACAAGCCTGCAGAGGTCATTTGATAAAATCAAGAAATGTGCAAATTGTAGATTTAAGTAAACACCTCCAAATGGCTATCTTCAAAACATATTAAATATGACATCTGAAAGTTGTAATCAACTATATTTACTCCATGATAGGTGGTTCACATGTTACCTTAAGTGTTATCTCATGCAAATCATCATGTCTCATTTAACTTGCACTCCAATTAGGTCTCTTCAAAAAGTTTTTTAGGGGTACTCACCTTGCCTTAGAGAAATTTTTTAATTGGTCACTCCAAATTTTTGCCAAATTTGAGAGTACAAATAGTGGCTCTGTCTGGGGATGCATGCCCCTTGTGGGCATGTATAGGATCAAGAATCTCTTGGTGGAGTAGACCGCTCAAAAATCATATACTTCTCTTGACTTCCTGAAACTGGGTTCCTTATTGAAAACACAAAACACCAAACACACAACTGAAAACAAAGTGGCTATACAACATGTACATTATTTATAAATGGCCCTAAACCATAAAATTGAACTCAACATTAACCTCTTTCAAATATCTGATCTTCATTTCCATGGATCGGAGGTAAACTGAAATCACCACTGTCATATGCCTGATCAATCATGCTACAATTTCTTATTGGCAAAGCATATAAAAAAAAATGAGCATTCTCACTATTATTATGTGCCCATAAAACACCAAGGTACTGATGGTGTTGATCACTATGTAACACAAAGTTTCTACATTCTTTACAACCATTAACCTGTTGAGAGGAAAAAGATTGCAATTCAACCCAATGGATGGAATCAAACATATTTTAGACATTAGCTTGTACAAAAGAATAAATCTCAGTCATAACAACAACTTGAAAACTATCCAAGTAAAAACTTGATTGCAAAACATTGGAGACATCTTGTCTATCAGAACTTTTACCAGCACCCTCCAAATCTGAAAATGTATCATCAAATAGTGGCTCATTTACTATTTGCAACTTTGAGAAAACACAAGTAGATTTTTCATTCTTTTTAAAGGAACAATCATCATTATGATGTATACAAGAATCATCCATGCAAAATTCATCAAAATTTGAATCCACACCAGCATATGAGTCATCATATTCATCATATTTGACATAATCCAATTTCTCACACTCATATGCATTTCCATCTTGCACATTGTTTGACTCAAAAGTAGGAAAGGAAAAATCAGCATATGTTTCACACTTCATACACATTAGCATGTCATCATTGTCAAAGCATATATCAACTAGGTACTGCAAATTAGAGTCTACATTAGGTGCATACCTCTAAAAATCAGAAACCAATAGTTCTAATATTTTTTCACTACATAGTGAGCAGTGAATTTCATTCTCACCTTCTTTGGCTTCATTCTTAATGCTGAAAATATCTTCCTCATTTGAAAAAAGGACTGCAACTTCTTGACTCATATCATTTCATGCAAAAGAATCATCACAACAACTCTCATCTGCATTATAATCATCATCTTGTTGTTCACAAAACTCTTCCCTAAACTGAGACAAGAAATCTGCACTACCATGCTAATAAGAAAACAAATCCACAAATACAACTGGAACATTCGCAACTATAGATTCATTCTCCAAATATTGATATTCACTTACTTCACTATCAGCATCATAATTAGCATCCTCTGTACAACTAGAGTCAGCATCATGGGCACTTTCAGATTCAGATTTCTCAATTGAATCTATCCATTTTTTAACAAGTTCTAGGCCTTCTTCTCTATGGAATGTAGACCAATTTACTATTTTAGGCCTACAAATCTCTAATAACAAATGAATATATGCACACTCTTGAATTTCAACACCTTCTATAAGCTTATCATATGCATTACAAAATTGTTCATAAAGCCAATGTATTGATTCTTCATTTCTTTTTCCTGCATGTGTTTTCAAAAACAAAAACTAGGCTTCATCTTGGATTCTTTTATTAAACAGTGCAATATATTTTTGGATTTATTCAATATCTACTGGATAAGTTTAAGATCTAGGCAGCATATCTCAATCTATATCTTGATCTATTGAATTTGGAATCTCCATTTCACTATTTACTAACAATACATCTTCTCACTCACAAAGATTTCTATTCAACATATGCAATCATTTATATCACATAGAAACATACTTCTAATTTTGATGACTGAAATTGTAAAACAACAAGTATGAAAAAACACTTCAGATCTATTTTCCTTCTTTTGGTGATTTCTTCACCTAGTAAGAAACCAAACTATCTCAGAAAACTTTGAGGAATACCTGGGTAAATTCTCTTGTTGTTGTCCTTCTTTATTTCTTTCTGATTTGGTCATTCAACCACTGAATCTTTAAGCATTTGCTAAATCCTTGCTGCAAGTAATTCCCACTAATCGTCAAATTTCTTTCACTTAAATGCACAGTGGTGCAGAGATCTTTCAGAGTCGCCACTCACTGCTGTGAGAATGTATAGAACATTAGTAGAACACAGACAAGTTGAGATTTACAAAAAGATAGAACAATTTCAGAAAATCAATAGGTTTTGACCTGACACTCAAAAAAATCTTTCAACAACAACAACCAGGGTGATAGCTATGATCTGAAAAACTTTCAGATTTACAAAGATTTATAACTCTATCCTCAAATAGATATGGCAGAAATGACTGAATTTAAAAATAAGCAGGCCAGGAGTCTAGCTCAACTTGATAAACCTGTGTTATTTATGACAAGATAATACCAGGGATCTTTGAAATTTTAGCAAGATTTTACTTCTTTCTCCCCAGCAGAGTCACCATTTTGTTGGTTGTTTTTATGCTGCAACTATTGGACAACAACCTTTTCACTTTGGAATAGATATTTAAGAGAAGCCAACTCCAACTATTTCATAATAGAATGAAAAGGACAACCTAACAAGGATGCAGATCCATCCTTCTACACTTTTGGTTCTACAAAACCAAGGGGGGACACCCTTCAATGCCTTCAAATATTCTGTGAGGCATTAATCACGCAAAGATCTCAAACAGGCTCAACGCGACCGAGAGATACTAGGTAACCGACTAATCACCCATTGAACTTCAACCATGAAGTGGAGCATGATATTGGTAGAACAAAACAACCACATAAAACATCAAATATATCAGAGTTTATTTTTAGGTTGCAAAATATAGCCAAGACTTAACCAAACATGCATCAATACAAAAGATACTAATCACTAGCCAGTGCTTTATCCATTGGGCAATATCCTTTTGGAAAATTCAGAAATACAGCAATCAACTTTTGTCAGAGATTCCAAGCCATAAAAATAATAAATCCAGATCAATGTTGCTTATAAAAATCCTTTTGTAGACAACCAGATGAATCTATGTCGCATCCATAGCATCATTTAATCTAATCCTAGATCATAACTAAAGACTAATGACATTTACACAAATAACATCTATGTAGTGAATCATAAAATTCAGAATTCAAAAGACAGACACCAAGGAGAGATTTGAGTCTAGACTCTTGTATTAAGTGTGAAGAATCACATCATTGTACACAAATTTGGAATCAGACATATACCACTTCAATAAGCTACAAAAGACAAATGAAATTATATTCTATCTGAAACCAAACTAGTACAATCAATGAACTATATCCCTAATGGAACCAAAGCAAACTGGAACCTCCGAGAGCCAGCAATTTGAAACTCCCTGTGGAGACAAAGAAATTGGAACCCTTGCACAATCTAGCCAATCCAGACAACTCCTGATCCCTCCTTCCACAGACACCTGTCAATTCCCCCCAAAATATATGAACAATTGATCCCCTCTTCAACTACCAAATCTAATTTTTTTTGCTGAAAAAATCCAAATCCTAGGAATGCCCCTTGCCTTTTAAAACTTTAACTTTACCTTCTCGTGAATATTATTTTATTTGCAGGTGAAAATAACAATACTTTAAAACAATGTGCAAATTTAATATATCTTTTATTTCCTTAGTCTTTCTGTGTGGATTTAATACTTTATACTATGCTCTATGTAATATTTCTCTATATTATACTTGCAATTTCCTGCACTTTATTTCTTTATTTCTCCTCTGTAAATTTAATAATATTTCCCGTATGTTTGAAGTTCGGTATTTGCATTTTTAATAGCCTATTTTAATGTTTTAACACTACACTTTACCTTTGCACATTAAATATTCACCTTGGCATATTAATCTCTTATTTTCTTTTAAATTCTACACTGCATTTTACCTTATTTTTCTCCTATTCTACCCAAATTGTGCCAGATCATGCAACGTGTCACCTCCTGATTGGTTTGCAAGTTCACCTGGGCACCTACATAACCCTTCTCTTCTTTTCCTACCCCTTGTTGCACTACCATGTGTCGGCCAGGCATGATCCCTTGATGATATGATCTTGATCTCTTGTCCTTTGAGGCATCACGCCAGCCATCGATCTTCAAGATTTGTGCCCATCTCAGATTCCTCTCCTGCACGCCTACCACATCATCACCACCTTGGTCATCCCTACCATGTGTCACGTAGGCACGCTGCCTTGATTTTATCCTCCATGCATCTTCCAGATCCAGGCATCGTGCTAGCCGTTGATCTAATCTGAGTTCATTGTGCACCATTGATCTTTCACGCATTGGGATCCATGCACATTCGATGGTCTTCTATGCCATGTCATCTCTATGGCCCCCATCAAAACTTGTTTGTCTTCCTCTGTCGCCCATCTACCTAGCACACACTTCACGGCACCTCTTGCGTGCATCACTTAGAGCCTCTTTCTCTTCTTCATATTAAACATTGAGTGTTCTTTCTTATAAACACTTATATCTCCCTTCTCACAACCAATGTGGGATAAATATCCCAATAGAGTTTAAATCTCTCTTACCTTTACACCAAAATAAGGTGGTCTTCGACCAAGCACAACAATCCCTAGGTTGAACGCGGCCAATGAGCTTCTCTACCTCTTTCTTCACATTAGATTTCAAGTGTTATGGTATATAAAAAATATACATTTCATCTTCCCATCAATGTGGGATTAATCCCCAGTATATTTTTAAATAATTTATGCCTATACACCAAATTTTACTTGGCAGTCAATACAACCCCCAAGCAATGCTCTCCCAAAGGCTCTCTGCGCCTTTACTCATAATACATTACAACTCTTTTACTATATAAAAATTTAACATACATTCCCCCTAGCGCATGTGGGATAAATCCCAAAACCCAGTTACAAAAACACAAGCCCAATATGCCTGTCAAATGCATTTGCCTAAAAGTTTATTTTAAAAACAATTAACGAAACACATGTTGTGTCTTCCCTTTTTAAAACCATATGCAGGTCTTGTCTTGTTATTCTCCACGCAACACCTCCATTTGGCTTCAAAATGATGTGATGGCCTTTCATACATTCCTTTCTTGAAACATTGCGCAATTTCTCCTCCAAACTCCACGCAGTAGGCTCTTCCAATTTGCACTTGTATTTCTTACTTCATGTTTGGCGCAGGTTGGGTTTCAAAATATTAACAATGTTTTACACCTTCCATTAAGCTTACGTAGCCTATACTTCTATCTCCTGAATGGCATTCCTTTTGTTTGATGGTGCGGCATGGAGATGTTACACAAGGTTGTAAATTTGGCATCAAACCTATCAATTGCATTTGCATGAGTGTTTCATTAAAACGCAACATCTTTTCCTTCCATTCAACCTTGTGTAGACTTCTTCACTATGTAGGCTTCATCTGATTCATCCACGCGTGGCATGGGTAGGAAAATGCTTGCAAAGGTTGTAGAATTTGGTATTACATCTGCCATATGCATTTTCTTGAATGCTTCTAACAAAACATGGTGCAATCCTCCTTAACTGTCAAACATTTTATGTACTTTGTCAGTGATTCCACATTTTGTATAAGTTAAAATGGTTAGCATGCCTCGTTTGCATTTTACACCTGCCACATTGCATTTGGTTAAGGTATTTCTACTTATCCTTTTAAAATTGTGTAGGCCTCATCTTAATACACCAAATACATTTGTTTGGAAAGTTCTAGCATGCCTCCTTTTGGTTGCTTCACAAACTCCATGAGACATTGTGCAGGCTTTTCTTTAAATAAAACATGCATTTCAATAAGCATATACACTTACCAAATACATTGAAACTTTCTAATTCCCTCCTCTTGGCCTCTGCACAGCATATCCTCTTTCAATGTCCCATGCGTAGGCTTTGACTCAATGCATTACACATGCCTCTATACTTGGTAATTGCACCTACCAAATACATTTTCTTGAAAGTTTTTAAAACATATTGAATGTGCAGGCTCTGTAGTTTTAAAAATTGTGCAACACTTTGGCAATAACAACTACCAGTTGCATTTGTATTGAAAGTCTTTATTTTTTTTCAAATTTTTCTTTAAATATATGTGCAAGTTCTAAGTCTCCATGGCATTGGTTGAAAGTCTTTAAGTTTTGTTTCACCCTTATGCGTTGGCTTTAAGCATTATTTCACCTTGCACAAACCTTTAAACACAATAACCACCTCTTAACATTTTCTTAGAGTTTCAATGTCTTTGAAATTTGTATTTTCTACCATTTCAACCTCTATGCATTACATTTTCTTGTAAATACCACTTTAGGCACCTTATGTTCCCACAAAAACTACTATTTAAAATGATAATTGATTTAAAATAAAAATATACTTTAAAACCACATAAAATGAGCAATGAATTTCAAAAAGTTGTGTCCTTGAGCTCGTGGTTTGAAAATCATTATTATCAACACTATTTTCATCTTCAATCTACCCATATGTATTTTATTTCGTAATTGGACCATGAATCATTCAAATAACAATCACTTAGAACCAAACTTTAGACCCTTGCAAACTGGTCCCGCAAACAACAAATGGCCTCTGGGAATGACCTTACAAACTTATCAAAAAGCCTCATGGAAACATGCGGTCTGAAACCCTTTCTCACTTCCATCATGTGAATACACGTGCCAAAGGGATTTGCATGAAAACGTTAGGGTTGAAAGATAATAACGTTCAAAATAAGCTACTTCAATTATTCTGCAATCGGATAAGCCCCAAACAAATGCAAACCCTATCCAAAATGCAACTTGGAAAAATATTGGATCAACTCCTGACAACCCTTCACTTGGCATGGTGATTGTTTACAACATACCGATTATGCACCCAAAAGGGCTTTACCTGATTTAACTCCATGCGCAAGATGTAACTCATCAAACATGGTGATTCTGGAACTGTGCAAATGCGGATAAACAAACTGCATAAAATGCATTCGAATTTTCCCTTGTAAACATAGTAAACTATGCCTTGAAGCCTTGTCACTGAATGTGAAGGTATACTTACATGCAAGGAATATAAGTATTTAACTCATTTTTTATTTTGTTAATTTGGCACCATAATGTGAGCCTGCAAAGTCAGCCTTCTAGAAAACTTTACTGTTGCATTCACTGTTAACTGAATAAAACTTGTTTGGATGTGACATCACAAACCTATCAGATGAATGCCTCATGATTTGAAACTTTTGGTATAGGTTGACTTACACAAAGAGAAAAAAAATTTTCAATTATCCTATTCTTATCATCAAATGGTCAATCAATATGAACCCCTAAAGTTAGCCTCTTACCAACTTTCTGATTTCAAAATCAGTAACATTGCATAAATCTGATTTGAAATTCACTAAGAAAATCAATCAGATGGATTGACCCAAGTCTTAAAATCTTCATGGTGGAAAATATTCATGATTAAAATATAGAGTATCATTCAATTCTCCATGACATGAACCAGGTACAAATTATGGAGCCTCAAAGTAGGGCATTCAGTAATTCTGCAAATTACACTCAGCGAACCAGAATAAACTGCAAACAAAAATGCTTTGGAAAAATTTTCATTTGCACTCATAGGGATCTAAAAAATTGAAATGGAGAATCTCTCTCATGCCTACAACACCTTTTAATAATCCTTATATCATGATTCTTAATCCGGCAAAAAATACAAGCCTATAAAGTATGTCATTTGATAAAATCAAGAAATATGCAAAATGCAGATTTAAACACCTCCAAATGGCTATCTTCAAAACATATTAAATTTGACATCTAAAAGTTGTAACCCATTATATTTACTCCATGATAGGTGGTGCACATGTTCCCCAAATTGTATCTCATGCAAATCACCACGTCTCATTTAACTCGCACTCCAATTAGACCTCTTCAAAATGTTTTTTAGGGGTACTCATCTTGCCTTAGGGAAATTTTTTATTTGGTCACTCCAAATTTCTGCCAAATTTGAGAGTACCAAAAAAATACATCACCATCTTCCTTCTCAGACTCAAAATCAGAATAGAATTTATTCTTTTTCTTCTTCTCTTCGTTATAGTCCTTATGAACATGACCTGGCTTACCACAATTCCAATAAATGACTGGACTTTTCAAGAGATTTGTATCTCCCTTTGGATTCAGACTTGTGATGCTTCTCATTCTTCTTTCATTTTTCCTTATCTCTTTCACTCAAAACTAGAGCTTCATTAGCACTGATGGATACTTTCCTCCACATTGCTTCAGAAAGAAAAGAGCCCAACACATCTTCCATCCTCAAAAATAGAAGTACTGCCAATAGCCATAACAAGTGAATCCCACGAATCAGACAAAGAACAAAGAAAGATATAACATTTTTCTTCTTCATCCATTTTGACACTAACAAATGCCAACTAAGATACCAACATATTGAATGCTTCTAGGTGGTCTGTAATTTGTCCACCCTCCTCCATTGATCAAGGAATACAACTTCTACCTCAAGAAAATATTATTTACTAAATATTTCGCTTGATATATCTCACCAAGCTTCTTCCAAAGCTTCTTTGCAGAGGATTCTTCATGGACATTGATTAGAACATATTTTGGAAGCAACAATATGATTATACCCTTGTATTTATCCTCCATAATATCATATTTAGCAGCCTCATCTAGATCTAAAGGTCTCATGACATCTGCATCAAAAGAATCCCACAAATCTCAATCCATTAATAGATCATGCATCTTTAGCTTCTATATTTCAAACTTATTTCTTGGAAATTTATCCACCTCTATCCTCCCTAAAGAACTCACCATCTGTAAATTTCTGTAGCAAAATCACAAAGTATCTTCTACACAAGCTTCCACTCAAACCTTAAATAGCTCAAAAAATACAACCCACAACTGAAACCAAAGGTGATCATCCTCTGATACCACTTGTAAGGAATTTTACTAGAAGAAAAAATCCCTACACTAACCCTGAGGGGAGAATAATGTAAAAAAAATTTCAGATCATTTTCACAGTTACAAAAACTTACTAGAAATAAACATAAGGATAAATAACACTCATACCACAACACAAAGATTTACATGGGGAAAACCCTTTCAGGAGTAAAACCCCATAGCCCAAAAGCTTCCCAATATATTATTCAACAATCAAAAGAAAATTACAATATACGTGCAGAGAAAGCTTCTTTCAGGAGTATCGCTAATTAGAGATCCAGAGGTATTTAGAAATATATAACTCTTACTATAAACCTCTATCTCATGCACCTACTATATAGGAGATACAATATAAGAAACCACCAAACAGTATTACAAAACCATGTGCTAAAACTACCCAAAAAAGAGGTGCCCATCTTATCTCTAATCAAAGATGCCCTATAATGTGTCAATCCATACACCAACATGCGTAACTCCCTTTTATAGCTCAATTACATGTTCGATGCATTTTTACATTTCCTATTTTAGGAGACTCAAGTTACGGAGACCATAACTAGTGAATCAGGTGCCCAATTGGCTATTATAAACCCATTTTGGAAATTCAATGAAGCATTTTATAGCTAGGATGACAAAATTTTGTCCTGAGAAAAGTCTGACCCCTTTTTGAAGCCTCTAAAACCTTCAAAATTGAGTTCAAAGTTTTCGTATGACCCCATGAAAAAACTGAAAACTTAATATCTTCAAAACCAAACATGATCTTGCCACGAAACTATATCGACATGCTTATATATCCAAAATGAACCTCTAGAAAAGAAATTGGAAAAATTCTATGCTCAAATGACTAAATTACTTAAAATAGCTTCCATATGTGACTGTAAGGTTGAGACACATTTTCCCAACAATCTCCAACTTGTTGAACACCTTACAAGAAAGAGAAAAGGGAGTATCTAAACAATCATTTGATTTTTGGGAGTTGTGAAGCCCATAGACTAAGAGAACCATCTGAACTTCTCTATGCTTATAGCCTTTGTTAATGAATCTAAAAAATTCATCAAAGTCTCTACCTTAACCAACTTCACCCTGCCATCCTCAACCATATCTCTAAGAAAATTATACTAAACATCAATGTGCTTGGTTCTAGCATGAAAAGTTGGGTTCTTCTATAGGAAGATCATACTCTGACTGTCACAATATATTGTTACCACTTCTTGTTTTATTCAAATGTTTGTACACAGTCTCTTAAGACAAATGACTTCTTTACAAGCATGAGTAGCTTCCATATACTCTGCTTCAGTAGTGGACAAAGCAACCACAAGATGTCTCTTACTCATCCAACTAATTGCACCACCAAATAATATAAAGAGATAAGCACTGGTGGATCTTTTGCGATCAACATCGCCCGCCCAATTTGCATCCACATAACCATGAATATTAATGAAAATTGCGTCTCTCATTATATTACCATGATAAAACAAAGAATATTCTAAGTCACCCTTCAAATATATGAAGACTCTTTTAACTCCATCAAAATAAACTCTGCCAGGATTAGACATATATCAGGAAAGAACTCACACTGCTTGGGCAAGGTTTGGTCTAATATAGACCATAGAATACATCAAACTTCCAACAGTACTCTGGCAAGGTACTCTACTAATGTCTTTCATCTCTGATGGAGATGTAGGACAGTCTAAAATAGATAATTTTGTTCCAACTGTAAAAGGAACACATAATGGCCTACAATCCTCCATGTTGAACCTTTGTAAAACCAAGTTCACATACTTACTCTAGCCTATTAAACTATTTATATTCACTCTATCTCATTTAATTTCCATCCCAAGAATGTTTTTAGTTGCACCAAGGTCTTTCATTTCAAATTTAGCAAAAAGTTGAGACTTTAGATCTACAATACTAAGTTTCCCTTTACTAATGAATAACATATCATCAACATATAATGCAATGTACATGAAACAACCACCATTAGATTTATGATAAACACAATGATCTAATTTAGAATGCTACAAACCCAAACTCAACACATATGTACAAAAAATTTGGTACCAGATCCTAGGACTCTTCTTGAGGCCATACAAATATTTATTTAATTTGAAAATCAAATTATTTTTACCTTTTACCATGTAGTGCTCGGGTTGTGTCATGTAAATATGATCCTCCAAATTACTATAAAGGAAAGAAGTTTTCACATCTTTTTGTTCAACTTCTAAATCGTAAGCTGCAACAGTAGAAATAAAAAATTGAATGGATGTCATTTTTGCAAAAGGAGAGAATATCTCACCATAATCAACACCCTCAACTTGAGAGTAGCCTTTTGAAACCAACCTTGCTTTAAACTTCTCAATGCTTCCATCTGAACCAATATTTTTCTTAAACACACATTTGCAACCAACAGGTTTTTGTCCATCAAGCAATGGTAGAAGATCCCATGTATCATTATTTTTCAAAGCTTCCATTTCTTCATCCATAGAAATCTTCTAGGATTCTACATCATCCATACCTAGTGCCTCTTCTACAGATATAGGTTCATCAATACTAGTATTCAAGGCAAAATAATATCTCCAGTCATCAGGTGAATACCTTTCAGGTGGTTGTCTCTACCTTGTATACCTTAAAACAATATGATAAAGAAGTTCATCCTCTTTATAAAATTCAGAGCTAGATGACCTCTCCTCAACTTCTTGTCTATCTTGGGTCCTCAATTCAAATTTATCAGGAATAAAAGGAAATTGAATCCTATATTCCTTTTTATCCTTTTTAGTTTGTTCAAGTTGTAATGTAATAGAAGAAGGCTTAATTTATCTAAAAATAATGCTTCTACTTTGAATTACCTTTAGTGCATCGGGGCTGCAAATCTTGTATCCTTTCATACCATGACTGTAGCCATTGAAGATACATTTCATAGCCTTGTTCTTCAATTTTGTTCACTTCTCCTTTGGCACATATGCATATGCCTCAAAACCAATAAATCTAAGATGTCTCAATGAAGGTTATGACCCAACGATGCTTCCATAGGGTTTTTATCAACAAGAGATTGATAGGGCATATTAATGTCATGCTATAAAAGCCCTAGGACATACTTTTGCTAGGATCTTTTCCATGTTTTTATCATGTTTATTATGCTTTCCATATACTTTTTACATATAACTATTGCTATGTGACATGTTGCCACCGAACTTATTTTATGATTGGAAATACTTAAAATATGCTACGCTTGGATGAAGATACTACATTACTTATTTTGGAAATATAGTTCTGTCTTCTTGAAATAAATCTATTGTTTGAACATGAATGATGAATGGGTATCTTGATGTCTGTTATCATAAATTTCTCTAACATCTGGAGTGTAGCGCACCAAAGTAGAAACCATTACCTTGACCAGGTAAACTGCGCCCATGTTTTGGATGCTCAACCTGATCATATAGCAAGTGCATACGAGAAAGCCTCAGGTGCGACGCAGATGGATTCGGGATGATCCAGGTGGCAGCAAGAAAGATAGGACCAGGAATCATAATAAATTATCAGAGGAAATCTAGGGAAGAGTGGGAAGTTGGATTTTTTGTCAAAAGCATTTCCTTCCTCTTTCATGGATCGATTCGATCTCCATTTTTGTAGTTTTTTTTCATGTTTAGTAGGGTTGTAATAAAAGCTCCATCTGTTAGAAACATTGAGAGGGTGGGGGGTGAATCAGTGTTTATCTATTAGTTATATTTCAGCCAATTAAACATATATCACATGTGCATCCAAAGAAACATAACACAAGAACACATAACACATGATATGATTACGGAGAACCTTGATTAGAGGAAAACTCCAGTGGGGATTAGTACCCACAAATATTGTACTAGGTATAATGAACCTGTTAAATTTCCTTTGCCCTGTTAGAATCAGTCTTTACAAATTAATTACAATGACCTGGTTAAAGGTCGTACCCTATTAGGATTCTTTTACAATAACCCTGTTAGGGGTGTATGGCTCACTGCCTAGGCTCACTGCCCAATAAGATGAAGGCTACAACCCTCTGAATGTTGATATGCACTATAACAAAAATGAACTACTATAATGACACAATTGTCTGATTAGTTTCGTGTATGCACAGATGCTCTTACTCCTTTAAATAGCTATATCATCTTCTGAATTCATTATACTATCCCTCTATAACTTATTCTTACATCATAATTGACACTTGTAACATATCTTTACATTACATACTTATATCTTCAAATCCGAATAGGCGCGACCCAAAACATAACACTAGTTGGCCCTAAAACAAAATATACAACACTTCTGAACAAGTCATCCTAAGCGTGTTTACTAAAACATTAATTACATTAATACAAACTTATAACTAAAGGTGCTTAGCCATTACATTACAAAATCATTCACGCTACTCAAAACTGTAGTCGGCTTCCATGCTCTGTTTCCTGGACTGCAGGTCTACTAATTTGTCTGTAACTTTTCCATACTGATGTTCCATACTCTACACATTTGGATCTATCATGTACATACACCATAGAGTATATACCTAAGCATGCATGCTCTGGTGTGATCTCTAACACGTGCATTGATGTGTTGATCTTTGTATGTGTCTGTCTGCTCTGTTTTCACACTTAGACATTTTCCTTTTATGACAGAACTTAAGTATGACTTTTTTGCCATGATTGACAACACAAAATAATTCATTCTTCCTCAAGAAGTCAACTTTCCAATAATCTCCCCCTTTTTCATTTATGGCAACAAAGGAATGTGGCTAAGTTACACAAAATGACTTCATACAAAAATGACAGTATATCATAATACTTAATGATATATACATATATACTTCTCTGCATATACACATTCTATACTACTCCCCCTTTGAAATTAATGACAAAGGTGTGCAAAAACTATAAGTCTTCAACATACTTACTCCATGTATACTTTTGGGTACACAACTTGAAGAGATTGAATCTCTTTCTACCAAAAGACTTTCATTGCATCAACTGTCTGAAGATACGCGCATAAAGCATATGTCAATTTATCCATTTTTATCAGATCCATGCAAGGACCTTGATCATATGTCTATATGGTGTTATCAATCTATTTGATGTTCTCATTGAGAACTGCTAGAGATGGCGCAAGTGCATTTCTCAACTGTGTTTACCTTACCCTTATCTTGCTGATTTCTAACTTTGCTTTCTCAATTTTGTCTAACTGCCCTTGGTAGACATTATTACATATGTGCATGTCTTGCGTGGAGTTTTCTACTAATTTTCTTATGTTATCTATCATTTCTTTTTCTTCTTCTATCTTTTTAGTGTGCTCACAGGTGAGCTTCACTCTATCCATATAGTTTGCTATGACTTTCTTTCCTTTATCTGCCAATTCCTTCAATATAACATGCCCAATCTTTAAGGAGTTCAGATCTAAGGTAAAGTTCTTTACCAATTCATTTATTCTCTCCTTGTATTCATCTTCTACAATCTTAGTAGCTAATTCTACTAAGCTAGTGAAATGTGACTTGAAGTTTGATAAGATGTTGTCCACATCTTCAACTGATTGTACTTTGGCTACTTTCTGATCAATAGGCACTAAGTCATTCAAAATGTTCACTATTTCCAAGAAGCGAGGGTTCCTCATTACTTGTTTTTCTTTTTCCTTTTCCATGGCAAGAACGCTGATCTTGATTAGGTCTTCTTCTCCCCATGCATCCAAACTTGCTAAGTCAGGAGTTAACCTTGACAACAATGAGGTAGATGGTTGAGTGGATGGTGAGAATATAGTATTCTGGCTGGTATCCATGCATTCAACCTTCACTGGTTTCTCTTTTGTCGGTGTCTTTTTACCTTGCATATCATCTTGAGTGTCTTCATTTATGTCAGTTTGATCATTGATGGGAACTTCATCTAGTTGTGCGGCGGTATCATCAGTGCACATTTCTTCAGTGCTTACAAATGCCTTATCAAATTTATCCATATCTTTATCAGAAGTTGTCATAGATATCTTTACATCATCAATCACTATAGTGTCCTCTGTATCTTTAGCTATCTCAGAGGTTATTGTCACTGTGGGTGTTGAATCCTATGGACCTGTCATAGGCGCAACCTGAATTACTAGAGTTGTAGCCTGTTTGGGAGGAGCTGGGGTAACTTTTACTGTAGGCATCATTGGTTGATATATGTGTCTATCCATAAATACTTGTGCAAATTCTCTTTCAGTCTCCTTTCCAATCTGTTCATACTCCTTGTTCATAATTTGTAGAGTCCTTGTCTTACTACAGAGATGAGGCTTCACCAGATCTAACAGAATAGCCTTCTCATCATGTGAACAAATAGGAAGAAGATTATCCAAAGTTTCTTCTCTAATCTTCATGTCTTCCTCAATTGCATGTCTTTTCATGATCTCCAGTATGTTCCATAACTTATCTGGTATCACTGTTTTGATTTCAAGAATAGACTTCTTAAACTTCATCATATGAGATATGATCATAGAATGTAACTCAGTCTTATCCATCTCTTGATACTTGTCATAGAATTTTGATAATGTATCTAATCTCCCTTCATTAACAATCCTATTCTTCAAGATATTTAGACTGGGTCTAAATCCTACCTCAGGTGGAGTTTGAACATTCTTAGCTTTGCTCTGAGTAGCTCTTGAGGATGGATGACTTGTAGCCGCTTGCTTCCTTCCTCTAGGTTTCTTGCTAGGTATAGAAGGTGGAGATGTGTCTATATTAATGGTTGTAGTAGGTGCAGTGGTACTCTCCTCATTTTTCTTTTGCTTCTTCTTCTGAGTTTCAACAGTTTTCTCAATTATAACTTGTGCAATTTTGGCTTCTTTTGCCTTGTCCAAATCTTCTTGTGTGACTCCATGCTTTTTCAGAATGTTGGATGTCATTCTGGATTCTTTCCTTTTGTTAATAACAATTTGTAGTTCAATATCCACTTCAGCGATCTTTTCTCTGTAAGTGCTCCATCTAGGTTCATTAGGGTCTTTAGGTGCTGACAATAAGACCTGCGCATATCCTTCTAACACATGGTCTTCTACTTTGTACCCTAGTGGATGAATCCACTTAGTTCTAGGCTCAATAGCCTCCATGCATGTGTAATCTTTCTCAACCATGAAGCATATTGTATCCCTGTATTTTTCAACTATCTTCTCAGATAGTCTGAACCTGCTCTGCATTTTGACCCTGAATATCTTTATATCCACATCCATTGTATCTCTTGCACTGCTATCTACTATGGCTTTGAGAGATATCTGAGTCATTATAGGTTTTCCTTTGTCTAGATAAAGGTCTGCAACCTTTCCGACTATGTGGTGATACAAATAGATGATCAGTGATCCAAACCTGAATGTTTTGCTCCTGTCATGTTTGATAATTTTGATATTTTCAATCAATTGATCGTGCAAGATCTCACATAGATTGTATTGGGTGTTGTCCTTCACTATTCTGATAGCTGCAAGGACAGTTTCTGTAGAGACACTATTCAACCTACTTGCTTGCTGAAACTTGTATCCAAGTATCATTGTCATGAGTTTAATGTCATCCTCCTTGATAGGGTCAACTGTCATTCCGTGCCTATCACTCCTAGACAAAAAAACTTGCTAAATTTTTTTCTTTACATCTTTACCAGTGGGAAATACTGGTCCAGTCATTGGAAGTCTGGTTAACTGATGGATTAGTTCTGTAGTGATGCAAACAGGGACATCTCCAATCCATAAAAGATCATCATTTATCCTACTTAAGAGAATCTTTACCCATTCTGGTTCTTCAAACTCATGCGCATTCGAATACTCTAAAATAGGGTTATCTTGTAAGTGCGCGAACTCATCCTTGAATGTGAAGTCTGGATTTAGCATTGATGCCATATGAGAAGCTCTATTATCATCTCCTAATGATTCCTTCTTATATTAATTGTACACGCGGATATCTTCCATGTGAACAATGCCAAGCGGGGTTTTAGAGAAAGCCCCTTCCACATCATCCAGTATGGATTTGAATGGATGCTTCTTAAATATGAACCTCTTCCTCTCTGCTACATCAAACACAATTGGGGTCGCCATACTTACTTGGTGTTTGCTTATGTAGGGTTTCCATGAAATTTTGAAATGGCGCGATGGCTAGGGCTCCGCTTCAAACTGATTATCCGTTCACTCCAACTTGCAAACTATTATGCCTTCATGCTTTGATGTCTTAGTGCTCTAATGCTCTTCAATTTCTATGCTCCTAAATGTAAATGTGAAAATGATCGACAATGAATTTCTTTTTATACAATCTGTCACATTTAATGCATGCAACCATACATAGAGATTTTCAAACTTTGATCCCAATGTAATTCAGATAATGCGTGAATGCATATAGTTGTAATCTATGCTTTTAACCATGAATCCAAAGGTGCATACTCTGAAGTGAGTACACCAACCGCACAGGGGTTCTGAGCTAGAATAGCTCCCCCTAAGACCAAGAAGGTCTATTAGGCAGAAGTAGAGGGTGTGTCCACTGGGGATGCATCAACTAATTTGTTATCTTTATTATCCTTCTTTACTTCAACCCAGTTCTTTCTTGAATTTTCATTTTCTTTGAAAAAATTGACTTCTCCTTTCTCTTCAAATAGTGACTTTTTAGGATCCTCTTCTTTCTGAGTTTTGGATCTGCAAAACCTTGTGATATGTCCAGCCTTTCCACATGTGTGGTAATGATAGGAGGTCTAGTGTTCTTGCTCATCATGCTGCATTGCTTTGTTGTGTGTCCATTGCAGTTGCATATCTGACATGTAATGTTCTGCAAATTTCTTGAGAGTTGATTTCTTTGATTGCTTTGGTTTATATTCCTGTGATTTTGCTGAGGTTGATTTCTTTGACTTGTTCTGCAATGTATAGCCCTGTGACCAAAATTATTACTGGAGTAACAATAACCATTAAAAGGTCTTACCTCTTTGCAATCTCTTGCCAAATGCCCATGTTTATTGCATGCATAAAAAGTTCTGTTAACTTGCTTGATTTCTCTTTTAGGTGGTTCAGATATAACCTCTGTAGTATCTTCTACTTTCTTAGCTTCTGAAGATGCTTCAAGTGGTTTTTCTTTCTCTTCTGATGATTTGATTTCATCTTGTGTTGTACTGAATCCAAGACCAGTAGTGTTCCCTTTTTTTTCTTTGCGCATTGAGCTGGGATTGAATCAAATCAGAGCTTGTGTGAAGTTTATCAATCTTGTCTTTTTCTTCTGTTAATTCAGATTCCAACTTCTTCTTCATGTTTTCCAATTCCAAGACT
>MU223893.1:680385-696087 GCA_018584345.1 Thuja plicata
TGGAGAACCTTGATCAGAGGAAAACTCCGGTGGGGATTAGTACCCACAAATATTGTACTAGGTATAATGAACCTGTTAAAGTTCCTTTGCCCTGTTAGAAGTAGTCTTTACAAATTAAGTACAATGATCTGGTTAAAGGTCTAACCCTGTTAGGAGTCTTTTACAATAACCCTATTAGGGGTGTATGGCTCACTACCCAATAAGATGAAGGCTACAACCCTCTGAATGTTGATATGCACTATATAAAAAATGAACTATTGTAATGACATTGTTGTCTAATCAGTTCCATGTATGCATGGATGCTCTTGCTCCTTTAAAAAGCTATATCATCTTTTGACTTCATTATACTGTCCCTCTGTAACTTCTTCTTACATCATAATCGACACTTGTAACATATCTTTACATTACATACTTATATCTTCAAATCCGAATAGACGTGACCCAAAAAAAAACACTAGTTGGCCCTAAAACAAAATATACAACGCTTCCAAACAAGTCAGCCTAAGAATGTTTACTAAAACATTAATTACATTAATAAAAACTTATAACTAAAGGTGCTTAGCCATTACATTACAAAATCATTCACGCTACTCAAAACTGTAGTCAGCTTCCATGCTCTTTTTCCTGGACTGCAGGTCTACTAATCTGTCTGTAACTTTTCTGTACTGATGTTTCGTACTCTGTGTGTTTGGATCTAGCATGTATATACACCATAGAGTATATACCTAAGCATGCATGCTCTAGTGTGATCTCTAACATGTGTGCTAATGTACTGATCTCTGTATGTGTCTGTCTGCTCTGTTTTCACACTTAGTCATTTTCCTTTTATGACAGAACTTAAGTATGACTTTGTTGCCATGATTGACAACACAAAATAAGTCATGCTTCCTCAGGAAGTCAACTTTCCAACACCACCTACCTTTATGGTGTGACTAGATAGTATTTAGATTTTTTTCCTTTAAATAAAGCCTCACTCCTACGTGAGAAGGAGAGCGTTATCAGCTATAGTTTACATTCTATTTTCTTTACAGTTGAATTTATAATATGATTTTGAGAAATAAAAAATGAAGTTTTAAATCTATAGTTTAGTATAATTGAGTTTGGATACTCACTCAAGGGGGCCCACTTGGTGAGGAATCCAGGTTAGCTAGATAGTTTGCATATAGTTTAAATTCCCTGCATCTTGGTTTTATAACTCTAGCATCAATACAGTTCCTACAGCCACAAGATGCAGGGTAGTCTAGAACTTCCTATAGCTAAAAAGGAAGAGCTATTGAAATACTATGATTATGTTTTACAATTTTTTCAAGTTATAGTATTCCTTCAAGTACTTTCAATTCCGCATTTTCTTTCCAGCACTCTTTACAACTTTAAAATAGTTTTCCTTCAAAAGCAATTTACTTCCTACATCCATAGCGTGGTCTGAGTTAAAATCCTTGGTGCATATACTTTTTTGACCCATTTCAAGTAACATGTCCCTGGGTTGATAAATTAAATGAGTTTCTAGAAAGGAGGATAGTTGCTCGGTCGGATTTCCAAATCCTGAGTTATGGTACTTTCCTAGTATTTGATACCTTAAATAGAACCGATCATTTTTGGTGTTGCTGTTGGGGATGGTTTCAAGCCAAGTATTTTCCCTCAGCCATTGGTAGATTTCAATTTTAGCATGTACATCCTTTTTAAATAGGGTTTTCTATCAAAAAGTCTTCCACTCCACTGCTAAAATTTTTCACTTACCTGTATGCATAGAAGAAGATGAGACACTCCAGGAAGGTACTCACCCAACTACCCCAATAACCATTTAGGAGACATCTTTGTACCAGACAAATATGAAGAGGAGGGTCATTTTGTGGATGTAATTATCAACCTTCCTTTATTTGAATCATCATCATCATCATCATCTTCACAAGGTGATGTGCTGAACTTTCACATTCTAGAAAGAGAAATGGAGTTTAATCCATTTGCAGAAGCCTTAGCCAATCTTAGAATCCAAAATCTGGACAATCAAGAAGAAAATCCACAACCTCTAGTTGTTTACCAACTACAGGGTCTTCCTCAGCGTCTGCCCCGAATGGAGAATCCCCCTACCTTTTCACTTCCCATTACTGATCAACATGATAACAATAACCTCAAGAATATTCCTTCATCATCTCTTCCCAAATTTATGGCCTAGTGACTGAAGACCCAGATACCTTTCTCTTTGAGTTTGACAGCCTCTGTCATAGTTATGACTACACCACAGATTCCCATAGGCTCAAATTATTCCCTGCAACCCTTAAAGAGTCAGCATTAAACTAGTTTATGGGCTTAGGTCAGGATGTTGTTCATAATTGGGATGAAATGAAAGTAACATTCCTGGAGAAATACAAATAATACTATAGGGGAAATGATATGATAGGGGATGACATCTTCAAAATGACCCAGAAGGAGGATGAAAGCTTAGAGGATTATGTGTCGAGATTCTTGTTCAGCCTGCAGAAAAATGCTCATCATTATCTTAATGAGGAGTCTCAAAAACTTCTCTTTCTAAGGGGCATAAATGAAGGATGCACTAAGGCTTTGGATCTTATGGCCGGAGGGGATATCACCCAATCCACATGGGGTGATATCAAGAAAGTCTACCTTAATTACTCAAGAGCTGTGGCAAAGAAGGGCAGAGGATACAAAGCCACCTCATGCAAAACTATGGGTACTGGAGCCTCAAGGGAAGAAATCAGACATTTGTTGTCTGACTTTAAGTAGGACATTATCAATAACATGGCCACCCAGTTGGACACACTGCAGGTGAAAAAGAAACATGAGGAGGTTGAAGCTATGCTAGCAGAGATTTGTCCACATTGTAGACAGAAGAAGAGAGGTTTTCATTGCAAATTGGTTTCCAACATGGAGACTGTGAAGCTACCCATTGATTACAAGCCAATTGATGGGAATGAAAAGAAATTTTTCTTTGTTGTACAATGATGACTATGGGCTCAAAGACAAGGTATGCCTCAGGACCCGCTTACTTTTACTGGTCCATTTTATGGTAATCAATGGCAACAACCTATGAATAATCAATACCCTCCTTGGAATAATCCTACACCTCAGTGGAAACCTTTCCCAATTCCTCAATGGAAACAACCCCAAGGGAATTGGAAACAACCCCTCACAGGCGTGGAGGTCAGCAATGGCCAAACCAGCAGCAGGGACTCCTGCAGCCACCACAGCAACCACAACAACAAGCCCTTCTGCCACCTCCTATAGCCACGGTAGCACCCCCTAGACCTACTCAACTCCCTACACACCCTCAACTGAATCCTAATAATAGACCACCAACACCTCAGCAAAATGTCTATTTAGTAGATCAAAACCGGTACCCTGCATACGTAATCAATGACATTCATTTACGGTCTAGCACAACTCTACCCACACCTCTTATCATAACTGAAGTAATCCCAGAGGAGCCCATACCTCAAAAAATGCTATAGTCTACTCTAGTAGGTCCAACGGTATTACTAGAACTAGTGAAGCTAGCTCAACCTCCCTTCCCACAAAGTCTATGAGTTGACAACTCTAACCCTAAGGAAGAGGCAACCTTCGACATCCTAGATCAATTAAAGAACATCAATGTTCAGATTCCATTGTTCCAGGTAATAAAGGATGTGCCCACATATGGGAAGGCTATCAAGTAGGCCTGCTTTAAAAATCATGTTCGTAAGTTGAAGGACCCACAGACAGTCCATGTCCTAGGTAAACTTGTTGATATCATGCTTGAAAAGATAGTGGTTCCCAAGTATTCTGATCCAGGTAGCCTAGTTGTTGAAGTAATCATAAATGAGACAGCCATAAAAATTCTCTAATTGACCTAGGTGCTGCCATAACTATCATGACAAAAGATATCATGCATAAAATTCACATCAACACCCTCCGGGAAACACCAACTGTCCTGCAACTTGCAGACAGTTCCACAGTAAAACGTGATGGGGTAGTGGAGGATATGTTGTTAATCTTGAAAACTGGTCGTACCCTATCAACTTTATGATCCTCTCACCTAAAGCCACATTAGGAGGCTATCTTATAATTCTTGGTTGACCCTGGCTAGCTACTATTGATGCCTTTATTGGATGCCACTCTAGCGGTATGACCATTTCTAATGGTTAGGATACTAAGATATTAGCTTTATATCTGCCAGCACAACCACAAATGGATTTTGCCTCACCAATATGTCATGACATTGGAGAAGAGGCCGAAGTAGTCAATTTAGTAGCCCAACTCATGATGTTAGAAAGGAACATGTTCCTGCAATTACAAGAAGAGGATACCATAATCACCAACGTTCTGCAAAACTAGTCTTGTCATGAGTCAACATCCATTAGCTGTCTCAATCCCGATAGTTTCTCACTGCAAGCTTTATACCTTGATTGTGTGACACCTTCCTCTCCTAAAACTGAGCACCTCTACCATCAACTGCTTCCCCATGATTTACAAGTGCCTCCATTAATGGATGCATCTATGGTAAAACTCACAAAGCAGTTGGAAGTGTCCCCTGATCGTTTCCTGCATATTAATAACCAACTCACAGACAAATAACTGACATTATTGAGCACTCTGCTAAAAATCCATGCTACAAATTTTGCCTGGGATTATTCTGACATGACTGGTTTGGACCCCAAACTATGTACCCACCAAATCTTCCTAAAAGAAGACAAGCATCCTATCAGACAATTCCAGCGGCACATAAACCCTACGTTAAGAGAAATTTTCAAGACCGGATTACAAAAATTACTGAACGCTGGTTTTATCTCCCAATCTCTGACAGCCAGTGGGTCTCACCTTTAGTTATTGTCCCAAATAAAGGAGGAAAGTGGCATGTATGTGTCGACTATAGGGAACTTAACAATGCCACCAAGAAGGACCATTTTCCCCTGCCCTTTATAAACCAAGTCCTAGATTCCCTCGTAGGAAAGCGTTATTTCTCTTTTCTGGATGGCTATAGTGGCTACAACCAGATTAGGATCCTTCCTGAAGATCAAGAGGAAACAACCTTCACTTTCCCTTGGGGAATTTTTTCTTACTTTGTACTTCCTTTTGGCCTCTATAATGCCCCAGCCACATTCCAGCATGCAGTTATCAACATTTTTGCTGATATCTCTTATGATTGCATGGAAATCTACATGGATGACTTCACAACTTATGGGGAAACCTATGAGGAAGCATTAGTCAATTTGGGCAGAATTCTTGCCATGTGTAAGTAACATAATTTGCCCCTCAACAATGAGAAATGCTTCATGATGATGTAGGAATGTGTGGTGTTAGGTCACTACATCTCTACCAAGGGAATACAAGTGGATCTAATGAAAAATTGAAGTAATCATGAACCTCCCTACTCCAACCAAGCAGAAGGATGTCCGTAGCTTTCTGGGACATGTTGGTTACTACTGGCGATTCATAAAGGATTTCTGAAAATTATCCAGGCCCATGTACTCCTTGCTCATAAAGGATTCAGATTTTATTTGGACAAACTCTTGTGAAGAATCCTTCTTGCAGCTGAAGAAGGTGTTGGGGCTCAAATTGACAGATTGGACTTCTTACATATTTCTCTTATCCAATGAAGATAGATACATTCGATTTGCCAATGAACAAAGTTTCAACAACCTCCTACAATTCTGATTCCACAGAACCAAGGCTGGTGGGCCTGCACTTTAAAACTTGTTTTCAAATTCTTCTAGAGGTTTCCTATAGCGGATAACTAATAAATTCAACTCCTGCTTCTCAATATGTTAATAAGATTACAAAACTAAAAATATATGTGTTATTGAAATATAATGTATTTTATATTGCTTGATATGATTGAGATATGAAATGGATTAGATGAAATAAAAGAGTAATTCAAAAAAAAACTTGAAACAATAAAACTTTATACCAAATTCAATTAATGAGAGAGACCAGTGCTTTATTTCAATAATGGGCAATAGAGTCGATAATTCTTCAATCCTACATTCAAATTTAGAGATGGCTTTGAAAACAAAATCTTATCACCTTAAAGGCGTTATGATATGCACATATAACTAAAAAAGTTTAAACAATACTTCAATTTAATACTATTTCTCAGATGACAGACTAATTGATCAATACTTTAATCAATAAGATTTTAACCATGTGAAAATGAGAAAGAAACAATTGACTATACAGAATATAAACTTAAATTGAAATATACGCAAATCAAACCTATCACTTTAAGGAATTTCAAATTTGATTTATCTGAAGGACTTGATTGTAAAGAAATAACGAGAAACTATTTCACAATCAATGAAATACCGACTTATCTCTACTTGACAAGAAATGGTGTATTGGATCTTTGCATTCAGAATTCAAATTCGACTATATTTCATTCCATCACACCCCAAGAATCCATAGTTTCAACATATCAGTCATTATGTCTTGTTCAATGTTATTCTATCTCCATTTGTAGATTTATGAGTGAATATAAATATGAAATTGAAAGGGTACGCTGGATCATCATACCCTTTCACTATAAACTAACCTACAACTAACCTATTTCTAACTATTACAATAGTTTGGATAACAAATACACCTTTATGATGAATCATAACAGCCAACCATTCGGTTGGATAACTTCTGAAACCTCCTAACTGCTTGGTTTCTATAAAAGCCTTCTTTGGTTGCACTTAGAAGTCGCTGGCTGTATGGAAATTTATGTATTCTGGAAACTGGTTGTGCATCGCATGTAAACTACAAATGCTTTCCACAAAAGGTAGACACGTATCAAAGACAATCTTCCAAGCATCTCAACGTTCCTTGAATTCATCTCTAAAGTCTCTTTGTGTTGTTAGATATTTTTGTCGATGTTAATATTTCCAGTGTCAAGGTTGATAATGTCATCAAAGACTTGCTGAGACAAATTAAAAGGACCACAGCATCCAGCCACCCCTGTCGATCTGATCATGTCTCTTGTCGCAGAAAACAAATCTTTAAATGGAAATCGATTTGGATCATCTTCATAGCATTGGTGCTGAAACTCAGAAGGTGACGCCAATCTTGTTGTGATGGCTGGGAATAATTATCTTAGAATATATATTATGATAGTAATATTTTCAAACCACATGACCAGCTGCGGTTTTATTTACAATCCCTGAATATTACGTTGGAGTAGATGGATTTAATGATGCATTCTATGGTCCATAGCATCTGTAATCTCATTTGTGATCTTCATAGACTACTTCCACAGCGTGCATTATCTCTCTGTGAGCTCTTTTAACACTATTGCTGACCCATATTGTTTGCATCATCGACTTTCTATCTACATCGACCAATGTTATGTGTATTGGTGGCAGCGAACGTTTTAGATACCCCTGCAGACTGTTATGGCATATAGGATGGAGTTCACACTGATGGAATGCAGACATGCCATGATTTTTGTTTTGAAGATGTCGACTTGCTTGAAAATGGAGACATGGCATGGCGTTTACTGCTGAAGGTGGTGACCAGTGTGAATCCCTTACAAACTGTTGTGTGTTTGATGACATCCTCCGCGACCAAGTTTGCAGGCAACTATTTGTCTTAATGTTGAAAATCTATACTATCGGTCATCTGATATATCCATCATGTTTTCCACCTTTACAATATAAAAAATGAATATTAATAATCATGCTATTTAATTATTAAAATATTGATCAAAGTATAATTATAATTGTTAAACTATCTATAGTATTAGTTTTAAAAATAAAATCGATAGATAGAAGTTGAGTTTCGAATATTAATTAATTATAAAGAATATTGAAATCAACTAAATTAATAAGATAATCCTCTATATAATTTATACAAAGCTTTATTCTTTATTTGTACTAACATCTTTTATTTAATTGAAAAAAAACCTTGTTTGATCAATAATAACAATAACATAGCAATAATACTTTATCTTTCCTTGATTCAAATGTTATGAAAATTACATAATAGGTACGCGTTTTAACAATATAACCTTGCTCATGAAAAATAATAAAAGAAATCATAAATATATAAGTTCATGTCATGGAGAAAGAATATAAATAATTAAAGATTATACATAACTTTAGGAACGTTTTCAAGATTAACATAGTATTAATATAATCTTTAACTTTCTTTTAAACAACATTTTCTGTAACATTGTTTTATTCAAATCCTTTTTCATGTTCATAAACATAACATATTGATTTGAATATATGGAAAGGAAATATTATTTATTATTATCGTTATTGATCAAATCATAACACATTATAATCTTATAGATCATGACCATAAACAATAACATCATCCTTCTATTGAAAATAATGAATATCAAATACATGAAGGCTTGATTAAGACAAGATCAATCTCTTCAAAATGTTGATAGATCGCTAATTAAAACATTTGAAAGCATCAATGAGCCAAGGATATAATCATCTTTTAAAATATTTCCTCTTAAGTCATGATTGTGAGTTGACTACTTTTATCAACAATGTGGATTAGTGATTTATAATGTAATGGTAAGATATGCCAGATTCCATTTAAGCTCATTAGGAAAAACATCACATGAGATTTTAAAATTAATCAAAGCATATTCAAGATCGATTGTAATCACATTATGTCTTTAAGAGAAGAAATTCACAAGATCAGGTTCCTAGATTCCCCTAGTGAAAAAGAAACTTTAAGAAAATGATTCTAAGACAATGCGAATCTTTAAACATTAAGCATTAAGACATATGAAAGTGAATAAATACATGATAACACTTTGATAAGACAAGTATGGTGGAAAAAGAAGCTTCATAAGACAAGTAGGTATGTGTAGACAGTTACTTCCCTGAATAAGAATGGATACAAATTACTTTGTCGACATGGGTTCCACCAGAAGGTACTTACACAGGCACCAGTTCTCATAGGACCTAATTGGGCATTACCGTTCCACATCTACATAGATGCTTCTAACCATGTTGTGGGTGTTGTTCTCAGCCATAAAGATGGGCCAGTAGACCATGCCATTTACTTCATTAGTAAGAATCTACAGGGTGCAGAGTTGAACTACACAGTAACTGAAAAAGAACTCCTAGCTGTAATTTATACATTGAATAAATTTCTCCACTATATAATCGGTTACCCAACATTTGTACATACTAACCATGTAGCCATCAAGTATTTGGTAAAAAAGCCTGCTATTTCAGACGGGCTTTCCTGATGGCTCTTGTTGCTACAAGAGTTTGACATCACGATAGTGGATAAACCGGGAAAAACCAATGTAGTGGCTGATTTCCTCTCTAGATTACAGAATGATGATGACCCACAGGTCATAGATGACAGTTTTCTAGATGACCACCTACTTTCTATTTCCACTCATACACCCTGGTATGCCAACATCACCAATTATTTGGTTACTCAAAACGTACCACCACATTTCTCTTCCAAGGAAAAAAGGTTATTAATTGAAAGACTTTAATTTTTTCTTGGCTAGCAGACTGTCTCTTCTACACTGGCCCTGTTCAAATTATGATAAGGTGTATCCGAGAGGACAAGACCTATGATATCCTCCATGCCTACCAAGATGAACCTTGTGGTGGCCATTTTTTATCCAAACATATAGCCATGAAGATACTCAACACTGGCTATTACTAGCCCACTCTCTACAAAGATGCAGCCAATTACACTCGCAAGTGTGATAGATGTCAACGTATGGGTCGCCCCACCAAATTAGATGACATGCCTCTATTTCCTTAGGTAATAGTCACTCCATTTGATAAATGGGGAATAGATTTTCTAGGCCCAATTCATCCCCCATCAAATGAAAACTCTTACATTCTGGTTTGTACTGACTATGTTACTAAATGGGTGGAAGTGCGGGATATGAAGCATGCAAGGGATAACAGGGTTGCACAATTTTTATATGAGGAAATATTTACTAGATATTGTGTTCCATGGGAACTAGTCACAGACCAAGGAGCTCAGTTCACTTCAAATCTGATCACTACCCTTATGGAGGAATACAATATTCACCACAGGAAATCTAGTCCATATCATCCCTGGGCGAATGGTCAGGCTAAAATCACCAACCAAGAAATGGAGGTCATCCTCACTAAGATAGTTTAGTTGAACAAAACAGATAGATTAGCTACTTACAGGAATCCATGTGGGCCTACCGCACCACATGGAAAACCCCAATAGGATTTACACCTTTTGAATTGGTGTATGGAAAGACAGTTGTAATGCCCATTGAGTTTGAGCATAAAACTTTACACACAACATTACAGCTCAACTTAAATCTTCCTGTAGCACAACAAGAGAGACTCCTACATCTTAATCATCTGGATGAGATATGCAAGGCATCTATACAAAAAATATAATTGATACAACTTCAACGCAAGAAATGGCATGATGCACACATATGTAATAAATGGTTTGTTCCTGGTGACTAGGCACTTCTATATGACTCATATATGACTCTTGATTTCAAGAGAACCAAGGTAAGCTTAAAAATCATTGACTAGGCCCTTATGAGGTTGAAAAAGTGTTTTCTAATGGTGTAGTCCAATTGTCTACAATTGACCCTATCTGCTTCAAGTTATTTCTTAATGGTCACAGACTTCATCTGTACCATAAACCCACCACTAGAGCAGAGTTCCTATGGCAATTTGAAAACATTGGACCTCCTCTAGCTGAAGACACTCCTGCATCCAATGGAGCTCCTCCAGCTAAAGACACTCCTATAGCCAATGGACCTCCTCCAGCTGAAGACACTCCTATAGCCAATGGGGAAAATTTTCACTCCACTCATCTCTTTAACTTCACCACACATCAATCATAATAAACTTTTCGTTTCCCATGAAAATCTCTCTCTCCGCAATAAAGTTACCATCTCATCACATCCCATCAACCTTTTCTTCCATTTTCACTTACACATCCCATCATTATTATGCCACTCATTACTTTTTCACTTTACACACATCATCTAATCTTTCTGGATTTGGGCCTTTATTCATGATTACACTCTAGGTATGCCTTCATTTATTGTTTGCAACATTTTTTATTCATTAGACGTCATTATAAATTACATTGTAATTAATCTTCATGCTTCATCCAAGTGTTTTTGTACTTCCTCCCCATACATGTGAGGACACCTATCATGATTTTTGTAGGGGGAAGTTCGTTAACTCCTTAGCTCATGTTTTTGCCATAATTACCCTTGCGTAAGCAGTACTGTGTAGTCATTTTGCAATTAGTTGATATGATAACCCCAAATGAATGCAAAATTCTCTGGCTAGTTTTTAATTTTTTGAACCAAACTCATATTCCCAACTCTATTTTTTCAAACTTCTCCTCTATTGTAATCCCCAGAACCCTATACCAAGCAGTTATCTAGCATTATTCAGTCTTAAAATTAGGCAGAATACAGGGCAACACAAGAGGAAAGAATTGTTATTGAAGATATAGAGAGCAGAGTTTTGAAAGAATCATTTTTAGTTGCAGAGGAAGGTTCGAGTGATTTAGATTTTTGGGGTACAGATTTTTTGGTAACAATGGGAGGACCACCCATACGCCATGAGCCAAGGGATCATTTATCTTTATTGCAGGATCAAGCAAGTGTTCAAATCTTTAACCGCGTGGGCTGGCTTACTTATTTTTTTAGACTCTGTGGTTACAATGAGGCTATAACAGTTGAATTCTTGTGCACTTATAGTAATGGAGTTTCTTATGTGAAGGGATTAAGGGTGGAAGCTTCAGAAGCATGAATTGCAAAGGTTTCAGGACTTCCTGCGTCAAGTGAAGTGTTTCCTCATGAGCATGACGCACGAGCAGCAAGGGCATGGCAAAAATAGCTATAGATGCTGAGGAGAAAACTCTTGTTTTATCAGAAAACCTTTTTTTATCTAGTAGCCATGTCACTGAAGAAACATCGGACATCACAAAAGTGCCCTGCCGCATCTATAGAAATTCCTCCACGGTGAAGTAGTTGTTTAGACATACCTCTGACAGAAAAAACAGATACACCTGCGATGATGGGGTCATCTCTAAAGATCCAATTAAGGAATCTTTAAAAGAATAATCACAAGAAGAAGACCCATATAAAAAATCTTTGGACATCATGGAAATAGATCTTGCAGCTGAAGAAAGGGGTGTAGAAACAAAGGATTTGGAAATAACATGCATGGAGGTAGAATATGTTGAAGCAACAGATAAGCCTTCCTCTCAGCAAGAAGAAGATTAGGGGAAAGAAGCCCTAGTTCCAACCTTAGAAGAATTACCCATTGATGGTTCAGGCATAGTCACAACAGCAGAATAGGTCACTATAGCTACTTCAGTTCAAAAGAAACAGGTAACTCTACACTCCCTTTCCATTGACTATTTTAATCATATACAATATGAAAAGTAAATGTGGGAGTTGGAAAAAGATAGAATAAAAAGTGAATTAGGCAGGAAACAACAAGAAGTGAAGTTGCTACAGAACAAACTAGATTCAGTAACACATCTAATTCCACAGTTGATAGAATGCAGACCACCACCTAGAGTCTATGCCTTGTGCTTAAAAGAGCAGTTTTTTATGTATAAATTGATGAGGGTCCTTCGGGATCTACACCCAGGCATAGATACACCGCAAGAGTTTGTGGCTGCATATGAACAATCCCCAGACTGTATTCAGAATCTATTGTATGAAATTTACCTATATAATTATGTTGTGCCCTCTAATGCTGATTGGAATCCTTTGTTTTTTATTGGAGATATCCACTTATCTACTTTACTTTCTTCGTCTAATAATGAAATCAACTATGGGGAAGAGTTGAGAAAATGCAAGGGAGTGGAGAAAACTATCACACTACCCTTACGACCAGAGAGTGGTAATCCCCGAAGAATTTATTGCAAAGGGATGGAAATTCTATATGGAATGAGAGACTCTACCTACTGGAAAAACATACTGAACAACAGAGAAGAGGTATTTGCATCATTTGAATGGATCTCTTTATCAGATGGACACAGGGTAGCAGAAGGTTTGATTCAAAGATGGGAAAGATTACCATTGTCATTAAAGAAGGTTGAACCTCACAGCCTTATCAACTTACTAGCTGTTGTATAGAGAGTTCAATGGTATCTATGACTGGGAAGGAAACCTTGACCTGAAAGGTGGCTGCCAATTTCCTTCCAACCCCCTCTTGTCATGTGGCCACTATATAGCTATATTGATAATGAGGCAGATGACCAGCTAGAAATGAGCAGAGAAATCAAGATGGAGTGCACCAATGGTTATTACTAGCGCATGGGCACCGCTATGACTGGTGAGACACAAGAAGGGGATCTTTGGGTTCTTGCAAAGATTAGAAATGCTTCAGTGCCTAAGGACAGGCATTAGTCTTCATAGGGGAAGAAATGATAGGGCATATTAATGCCATGCTATAGAATCCCTAGGACATACTTTTTCTAGGATCGTTTCCATGTTTTTATCATGTTTATTATGTTTTTCCAGATACTTTTTATATATAACTGCTGCTATGTGACACACTGCCACCGCACTTATTTTGTGATTGGAAATACTTAAAACATGCTATGTCTGGATGAAGATACTAGATTACTTATATTGGAAATATAGTTATGTCTTTTTGAAATAAATCTATTGTTTGAACATCAATGATGAATGGGTATCTTGATGTCTGTTATCATAAATTTCTCTAATATCTAGAGTGCAGCGCACCAAAGTAGAAACCATTACCTTGACCAGGTAAATTGCAACCAGCTTCTAGACGCTTGACCCAGTCATATAGCAAGTGCATACGGGAAAGCCTCAGGTGCAACAAAAACTTTAGTGTCGATTATTCTCCAATTGGCTAATGTCACATGTCGGCGAGTGAGGAATTCACAAATTTTTTCATATATTAGATTCACCCTATCACCCGATAATTATTAATATTGGGTCCAATGCTCAAGCCCATCGTCCATCGCTTTATTTAATTTTCTACTTTTCTTACACATTATTGATGACATTATTTTTCCATTAGTTTACTTAGTGAAAAACATTGACAAAGATCACCAGCAGACTAAAGCATTACTGCCAGATGACAAGCTTCACCGGCAGATTACAAGCATTACCGGCAAACAGCAAGCATACCTGACAGAATACAAAGGTCACATGAAAAATGCTAAGTATAAAATTGACAAGCATCACCGGTGACCACAAAAATCACCAACGACACAGTTTTTAGAACTAACCCGACAGGAACAGAAAAGGCATACCCGATGAAAAGTTCAAGAAAGGAACACCGACGACCAAGAAAACTAACCGTCAGAACCGACAGTCAGTTAAAGAACCCGCAAATTGTGGATCTGATTTTTACACGGCGGATAAAGCAATGTAATTCTATTTATAGATTTTTTATTTGTTTTAAACCATAACTTGAGGGTCAAGAAAGCTTTATGTAAATGTTTTAATGCATCCTAAATGGATCTAAAACATATCTAACTAAAGATCAAGGTCAAGTTGTATACCTTGGATCTAGAGTTAACTTGCGATGCATGAATCAAGAACTGAGTCTAATTTAGTATAAATAAATGTTCAAACTCAATTGTGAGAACATGAATTCATTATTATTGATAGCCGCCAAGAGCATCTAAGGAGAAGAAGGCAGAATTAATGCAAAGGTCAGAAACATAATACATCAGTTATCAAGAACACACAGAGGCTACCAATAAGCAGATAAAGGTATTATTCAATCATGGAAGGATGATTACTAATATGTATGAAGCTTTATAGGATCTGTTATTAGCAATTGAAGATTGCATTTATCATCATATCAAAGACTTATGTAGTTGCATTCTAACAAGTGCAGCACATCTAAAATCCTTTTGTAGAAGGTGGACTTAACTGTTCTTTCCAAATCTCTTAACAGAGTGCACACTTAACAGTGTTGCTAAAGCTTCAAATGAAATAGATCTTAACAGGTCTCCACTGTAATACTCCTAATAGGGTAGGTCATTAGAAGTGACCAAATGTAAGCCTTAACTAGCCCCTTCTTATCTGCAGATAGTGAAGTCTTGTGGGTAACAATCCCCACCGCAGTTTTTACTTCCTAACAGGAGTTTTTTGCGATATCATATCTTGTGTTATGTGTTATCTATTTTCATGAATGTTTCTGTTATGGTTACATACTAAAGAATTTATGATATGATTGCATATGCATAAAGAAAGATGAACAGTTAGATAAGATAATTTAAAAACTGATGATTAAGGGTTAATGGGCTAGCCAAGAAATTTTTTAGAGGTACTGATTCACCCCTCCCCTCTCAATACATCATCTCAATATAATTCCAACAATTGGTATCAGAGCTAAGTCTCTCTCTTGAAAATCTTAAATACTTAAGAGCAAAGATAAGAGCAATGGACAAATTCAGACTGGACATGACTATTCAGAATGAGCAGTTACAGATGCAAATCAACTATGAGTAGTATAAGGAGGCAAAAATAAAGTTGAGACAACTTCTTGATGAAAGAAAGATTATGGCAACCAGGCTGAATGAGAAAGACTACAAAGAAATGGAAATACAAGAGTACTTTGAAATAGCAGAATCATCATTGACCAAAGCTTCAGACGCATCAGTTGAAGAAATTACAAGTATGCAGGAGATCAATCTACATCTGATAGATCAAATCAAGATGCTGCAAATTGGTCAAGAAAATCAAATGGTAAAAATGATTGATGTCATGAATGATGCAAG
>MU223893.1:698646-710036 GCA_018584345.1 Thuja plicata
CTTTGAAGAATACTTTCCTTCCATAGGAAAAGTTGCATGGGACACAAGTAGACCGATTACCATTCAGATAAGTGAATTCATAGAATCACTTGGTACAGATTTTGACAATGTAATGCATGAATATTTCTTAACCATAAAGGAAATGCTACAAGAAAGAACTAGAATTCCTGAGAGTCTGATAGAGGAACACCAAGAAGAGATATGTTTTATGGTGGATACAGATTTCACTTACATACAAGTAGTAGTTCTAAGGAAATTATGGCTTTCAAAGTTGGATTATGAAATCAAAATAGGATTAGCAAATGAATTCATCAAGGCATTGTTAAATGAACCCATAGACAACAAACAACTGAGGTTTGGTACCTATGAGGAAGCCAAACTGATGATTAAGACAAATCTTGTTGTCAAGAAGGCTGTAAAGCAGTCAAAGAGAATGGTAAAGAATTTGAAAAAGAACTTGAAAATATCTTCTGAAGGAGAAGAAGAAGAAGGTGAAGAGGAACAAAAGGGTAAGGAGGAACTCACCGAGGAACAACTTCCCATCGGTGATACAGTAGAGCAACAAGAATCAGAGGAAGAGAAGTCTGATTCACCACCTCCTCCTCCACCAAAGAAATCTAGAACATGGAGCCAAACAGCATAGGATGCAATTCCTTCTCCCATGGTAAAAGGGAAGGTGTACAAGAGGAAACCTACACCTCAAAAGGAAAAACAACCAGCTAGGGCACCTGCCAAAAGGAGGAAATATGTTTAGAATGATGAAGACTTAGAAGAGTCAGGTATGGATGAACCTGACACTGGAAAACTTGCAAGGGAAAAAGCAAAGGTTACATCTCCAACTAAAGACATTGATGACATATGTAAGTCTATTTCTGAAGCTAGATCTATTATACATCCAAAAATTAGGAAATGGTTAAAATGGGATACAGTAGAACAAAACAAGATTTAAGATGCACTCATTGCTAAGATGTGCAAACACTATTATGTCCCACTACACTTCACTTCACAAGATGTTCCACAAGAACTATTAGATAAAATATCTTCTAGATTGACTTTTGCACTCCATGAGGAGAAGAGGATAAGAGAAAGAGTACTGGTCTCTCGTATGCCTCCTGAATCAACAAGAGAGGAAATCAATGAAGTCATGGAGAAATATGCAAAAAGATTCTCACCTAAGTTGAGAGCTTATAAATTTCTAAGAAAATAACTTATAGAGCTGGAAGAAGACACTCACAAGACATAGAGTGGAATACTAAATCCTAATGAGAAAAGAAGTCCTGAAAAGGAACCTATCAACAAAACAGGTAACTCAATAGTTGAGTTAGATAGTGAAGAGGCATAGATCATAGGCCAAAAACAAACTGATGTTATAGATGAGGACTGGTCAAAAGATGGTAAAGATGATCAAGTACCAGAAATCCCCATCCACATAAACTTGGAAGATGAAGAAGTTACCAAAGAACTATCAATAAGAGGTAACTTAGATGTTGATATAAATGATGATTCATGGTTAGAAAACATTGTCGATACCATTACAGGAAAAGACCCTATAGTAGAGGTTCAAAAAGATGAAGACATCAATGTTGCAAAGGGTAAGACTGATGGACAAGACATAGCTATTGACACTGCAACAGTCAATACACCAACAAATATGAATATATTAATAGATGCTATTGATATATAGTCAAGTCAAGATAAATCATCTAAGAAAGATGATGATATACCCAAGGATATGGGTACCGATGAAAACAAAGGTGCATCCACACCTCCCAAGGATACAGATACTGAAATGAAGGATGCAACCGATGATCAGCAAAATGTATCAAAAGATCAAAACAAAGAAGCAAATGACAAAACCAATGATACATTGAAAGAGGTTGAGGAAAAAGAGAAAAGTGAAGGAGTCAAGCAAGATGAAGGGACAAAACTAAAAGAAAACATATCTATTGATACACCTAAGGCACATGACGAGACGTCTTCACTAAACTAGCAGGTGGACTCAGAACAGACACACAAGGATGCCTCATCTTCTCAACACTCACCCACCAAGTCAACCCAATCTCACACCTTACAGATGGTGGTACATCAATCTGCCACCCAGCTAAAGAAGAAAAAGAAGAAAATAGTAAAGAAGGACATCTTGGCCGTGACACTTGATGAAGTCGTTGAAGTTCCAAACTGGGACATTACCACTTTGGATAGTGACAAACTTCAAGAGTTTGGAGTGCTATGTCAGAGAAAAGCCATTCAAAAGAAGATGATACAAGAACATAGGGAAAACATGGCACTTGACAAAGCAAAAGAGATACTCCAACAACTTGTTCCTAAAGTGAAACTTGAAGAAAATGCTTCAGTAAAGGAATAGATCGATGTTCTTACCGGCGCCATCACAGAGCAAGGTATAGATGTAGAACAAGCAATGGAAGAGCAAGCAAAAAATAAATATCAATTCAAGTTAATTGATAAAATAAGCCAAGAAGTGGCATTGAAAAAGGTAAAGCTCTCAGAACTCACTGAAGAATTAGAGCCAATGATTGCTGAAGCAATCACCTTAGTTCAAAAAATGTGCACACTAGAGAAATTTGCAAAAGAGAACAGTGACAAACTAGCAGAGATAGATCATAATGTCACAACAAGTGCACAGAGCCTAACCTCTCATTCTGATAGTATAAAGTCACATCATGACATGGTCTTGGAGGCAAATACGATAAGGAAAGAAATATGGGATGTTGAAACACAATTCAGAGGTGAGATTACTGAACTTCAAGCACATATTCTACCAAATCTTACTATTCTGCAGTAACATATTTTTGATGCTAGAAATCTAATAGCAACCCCTGAGCTGTTTGTAGTAGACAACATCTATGACATACATGTACGGATTTCACTAGAGCACATGGCTCTAGAAATGCTGAAATAAAAATGGGAAAAGATGATGGAGGAAATCAAGTCCTCACATTCCCACCTTTTTGAAAAGTTGTAAATACCTTTGCCTTTAGAATCAAAAAAGGAGGAAAGGACATGTATATAGTTATGTACATATCAAAAAAATGAGAAAAATACATAAGGATATGTATATATACTTACACTTACTGGCATATACATAGGGGGAGTCATTCAAATGACTAAGGAAGAAGTATACACAGGTGTACATACTAATACACTCAGTATGTTGCACATATCATGTTTTTGATACTAATGTCAAAGGGGGAGATTGATGACATTATTTTTCCATTAGTACACTTAGTGAAAAACATTGATAGAGATCACAGGCAGACTAAAGCATTACCAGCAAACAGCAAGCATACCCAACAGAATACAAAGGTCACATGAAAAATGCTAAGTATAGAATTGACAAGCATCACCGAAAACCACAAGCATCATCGGTGACACAATTTTCAGAACTAACCTGACAGGAACAGAAAAGGCATACCCGACAACAATTTCAAGAAAGGAACACCGACGACCAAGAAAACTGACCGTCAAAACTGACAGTCAGTTAAAGAACCCGCAAATTGTGGATCTGATTTTTACACGACGGATAAAGCAATGTAATTCTATTTATAGAGTTTTTATTTTTTTTAAATCATAACTTGAGGGTCAAGTAAGCTTTATGTAAATTTTTTAATGCATCCTAAACGGATCTAAAACATATCTAACTAAAGATCAAGGTCAAATTGTATACCTTGGATCTAGAGTTAACTTGCAATGCATGAATCAAGAACTGAGTCTAATTTAGTATAAATAGATGTTCAAACTCAATTGTGAGAACATGAATTCATTATTATTGATAGCCGCCAAGAGAATCTAAGGAGTAGAAGACAGAATTCATGCAAAGTTCAGAAACATAATACATCAGTTATCAAGAACACACAGAGGCTATCGATAAGCAGATAAAGGTATTATTCAATCATGGAAGGATGATTACTAATATGTATGAAGATTTATAGGATCTGTTATCAGCAATTGAAGATTGCATTTATCATTAGATCAAAGACTTATGTAGTTGCATTCTAACAAGTGCATCACATCTAAAATCCTTTTGTAGAAGTTGGACTTAACCATTCTTTCCAAATCTCTTAACAAAGTGCACACTTAACAGTGTTGCTAAAGCTTCAAACGAAGTAGATCTTAACAGGTCTCCACTATAATACTCCTAACAGGGTATGTCATCAGAAGTGACCAAATGTAAGCCTTAACCAGCCCCTTCTTATCTGTAGATAGTGAAGTCTTGTGGGTAACAATCCCCACCGCATTTTTTACTTCCTAACAGGAGTTTTCTGTGATATCATATCTTGTGTTATGTGTTATCTATTTTCATGAATGTTTTTGTTATGGTTACATACTAAAGAATTTATGATATGATTCCATATGCATAAAGAAATATGAATAGTTAGATAAGATAATTTACAAACTGATGATTAAGGGTTAATGGGCTAACCAAGAAAAGTTTTAGAGGTACTGATTCACCCCTCCCCTCTCAATACATCATCTCAATATAATTCCAACAATTATCGCCAATGGAATCTAATTTTTGGTCCTCGTAAATTTTAAAAATTCTCCTATAATTTATACGCGACCCCAAATGGACGGCCTATATTCGCCAATATTTTTATACATACATATTTATAGGTGGCCCCAAATTCATCTGGCATTTTGTAGATGTGTGTCTCAACCCAACCCAAATTCACCAACTTTATCAATCATACCTTCATATTGGACAACCCATAATCGCCTCGTAAATAACAAAAGATGTGTTAAAATTATGCGGGCTTCGCCAAATTTGTATACCTTGACCTAATACCTCTCGCCAAATTCACCGAATAAGGATAGTATAAAAACATTTGATCGGTAGCAAAGTTTCAAACTGTTGAGTGCAACTAAATACTACATTGGTGTGTAGTGACTGCAATTTAATGAGGCAAAGGTAAGTGATACTTATTCTGCGACTGTAATTTTTGAGTTCATTATTATTTAGTGCTAGCCAATTAGGAAACACTGGTGACCAAGGAGACCTCATACATTATTTTAGGGCCAATAAATCCATAATCATATTTATATGTATAATAGTCTATTGTCACTTCTTCAAAAATTTAACATTTTTTTGCAGTGGAAGTCATTGGAGAATGGAGATGTCGAACAAGAATAAGGGTAAGGCTCCTACAAGTGGGGAAAGCCAAGAGAGGCCAGAAAAACACAAAACCTTATCATCATACTTTAGTCATGGTGTTGGAAATGATTCTATCCAAAATCAAGAAGTTGCTTCATCACAAGTAGATTTTGAAGATTCACAACCTGAAACTACACGACATATTGAAGAAGTAGGCAAACCTGATATCTCAGATCATGATGAACTTGAAGATGATTTTTAGTTAAATACCCAGAGTATCCATAATGATATAATCGACTTGGATGAGACTAAGAATGTCAGAGATGATGATGGTGCAGGGAAAAAGAAAAGAAAAAACAATTCAAAGAAGGATAGGGAATCAAAAACTGATCGGAAGTGGGATTTGTCGAGGAATTTTCAAATAGAATGGGTGTCAAAGTATCCATTCATTGAACCAGTAGAAAATCCAATTGAAGGTCAGCCTCTAGTAGAATGTAGATGTAATATTTGCACCAAGATAAATAAGAAGGAAAAGAGGTTGCAGTTAAAAATTGACACCATAGAGAAGCATATGGGTAAAGTTTACGAAAAGAAAACCATAGATGGAGTTGAAAAATCAGTGATAAGATGAAAAACAAAGGATGAATCTCTACATGTTAGGAATGCAGAATTATATGAATTTCAGCTAAATATACAGACGAATCTTGCTCAAGTTAAAGGCTCTACTGAAGCTTTTTTGGGAAAAACATTGGAAGTAGAACTAATGGGAAGAGTTGTTCAGTTAAGTGTTGTTTTTAATATTTTGAGAAGAAGGCATCCTATGATAGACTACCCATCATTAAGTACTTTATTACACTTTCTGAAAGTTTGAAACTATCCTAACAGTCACTGGTCAGTAAATAGTGGATGGGAATGGGCAATTTGTCTTGCCGATGTTAAAAAAGAGGATCTAAAGGCAAAAATTAAAGAGTCAAATTTTATTGCATCATCTTTATACAAGGTTACAACATTAGATAATACTTCGTGGGTATGCATGCATGTTTATACTATACACAATTTTGTCCGCCAACCTCATCTACTAACTATTGCTAAAATGAAGGATAATGCGACAGCTGAAAATCTATTTGAACTAGTAAAGAGGTCTCTAATTGAATATGGAGGTATAAATGACATGAAAATTGCCAATAAGTTGGTGTGTGTTGGAGTGAATGGATATTCAGTAATGCAAGGCCATAGGGGTGGTCTTTGCACAAAGATACAATCTTCTTGTGCACCCTATGTTACTCCCATTCACTACATGGCCCACAGAATGAATCTAGCTTTTGGATTTGTTAGCAAGCATGGTCCATTACAAAAAAATGAAGTTTTAATCAAAGAGCTCTACCAATACTTCTGTCAAAGTCTGAAATGATTGAGGGAATTTCAACACTTTTCCAAAAGACTAACTAACAGGAACAAGATTTTGAAGGATAATGATACTAGATGGATCTCTTTGGATGGACCAGCGCATCGAGTATTTTTAGAATATCAATCATTGCTTGGTCTAATGAACTCAAGTCATGAAGAAGCAGGGCTACCTAAATTTCCTGAGCTTCTACGAAGGTTAAGTAATGTAGAGACACTCTTAATATTAGTAGGTCTTCTCCCCCTGCTAGAGGAAATGAGAAATATAATGAAAAAGGCCCAGCAAAGAGCAGTGTATATTGCAGAATATGCTGCACTTCATAAATTGACATGCATGATGCTAGATAATCTTTATCGATCATGCGATGATGTAAAATTTTCCAGTTGACTAAAAATCACAGATTTGGATAATCTTGACAAATTTTTAAAGATCAGTGTAAATGGGGAGTTATGTGCAGAAGTATGCGGAGTTGAGATATCAAAGTACTACTATGCCAGGGTCAAGTTCGAGGAACCAGGAAGGAACAATAGGAAGCGAGTATCAAGTGGTAAAAGGGAAGACTTTACCAAGATCATTGAGTCTGTAACTGCTTCTGTGAAGTGCATTGTCTATGATCTTTCCTCAGAGATTAGAATAAGATTCCCTCCAGTCCAACTACTTGAATCCATGTCTATTGTGTTTCCTTGATATTAGAGTATCAACAATTTGAAGGATTATTGAAATAGCTACTAACTTTGATAGATAATTTTTTCAAAACCAAAGAGTTAAATAGAGTAACTCTAAATGGAATTTTAGATGAATCTCGTTTGAGAGAACAATCGGGTCATTTTTCACAGATAATGAGAGAACAATATAATACTATGCAGAACCCCCACGAAGATGGATCGGCAACAAGGCTTTGGAAATATCTAGTTGGGAGAGAAATGTTGATTGATTCAATATCAAATTTTTTCAAGCTTACTGATTTATGTCTGACCATGATATTGGGGTCGGTGGAGGATGAGAGAGTTTTTATTTCTTTGGGGTTCCTAAAGTCAAATCTAAGAAATAAACTAGACAAGAAATTAGAAAATTTCTTGAGGCTCTATACATCCAGGTATGAAGTTCCTACTTTTCCTTACGATAGGGAACTAAAATTGTGGAGGAAGAAATGTCAGAGAAGAGGTCTGGGCAACATTTCAAACTAAAGTGGGAGTGCTAGAGACAATTACGTGATTTTCATTGACTCATATACTAGTACTGGTAATGCTAGCGTTGAACTTGAGTTAAGAAGACATATGTAGAGTGCAAAAAACATATCGAAGAACCATGGAGGCTATGAAGTTGATGGCGATGAATCCGAGGATCCTGATAATGAGATGATGCGGCAACTTGAACCTTTGTAGAAGTAGTAGGTCCTAGGTATTTATTAAAATTTTTTGTAGTCTACTGTCAATTTCTGTATCTCATCATCATTCATCAATCATGCATAATATCATATTCCAATGTCAAAATTCAAAAACATGAATGTGGTTGATAATCTCATGAATTCTATAATTAATAATGGTTTTCTTTTGCATTATTCAGCTCATATGGTACAATTCTAAAACAATTTATTTTTTTTAAGCATAGCAATTCATATGATACAATTCTTAGAAATAGAGACTCTCATTAATTTTTTTACAAATATTACACAATGTAACAATTCATTCATTAATAGTAGTAAGAAGTAGAACACAACTTTGTGTGATTCTGTTTGCAAAAGTGAATTGACAATGAATTATGACTCAAGAGTGAATACCCAATTTCAATTTCATTACCCTTAGCAAATGACCCTGAATTCCCTTTTATAGAAACAAGGGAGAAACAATAGCTTTAGGTTGATTTTCCTAATGTGAAGTCTCAAAATCAAAATTAGTAAGAGTCAAGACCAGTACACCATCTCTACAACTGTACATTTCTACATTTGACAGGCTGGTTTAGTAAATTAGCAATAGCATTATAGCATCTGCTACATTGGTCCTATTAAAAACACAAAGTTCAAACTTGTTACTTTTAACTCAATTCAAGCCAATAGATAAATAATATAGAGATGATTGAAACTTAAAGTACTTTCACATGCTTTTTTTTATTAGATTATTGTGCCAGTTTGTTTAATAAGCTTCATTCTACATCGTTTGGAAGGTTAATATTTGTCAAGTTATAGTAAAGGACCTGCAACCACATCATACATTCATACTTGTTAGACTGACTTGAAAGAAATGATCCTTCCAATACTACATTCAAATTTGTCAATGGTTTGATGTAGTTTGCAATGCCTTCATGAGTTGTGTCCTAAGGAAGCTTGCCTAAATCAGTCCTCATAGTCTCCTCCAATATTTTTTTGTAAGCTTCTCTTCCAACAAAATTTTTTAATGAGTTACTAGGACCAAGACTCGACAAACCATGACCTATCATTTCGGTTGTTGTTTGATTCATCTTGGCGAGCTTTATCTCAAATAAGGAAAGAGTTTCCTCTACTTCCTTTAGTTTCTGACATTTTTGTAAGACATGGGTTGATTTTATTGATGCAAGAGTGTGGTCATGAATTCCCTTGCTTTCCAAATGCTTGTCACTAGTTGTGTTGATTTTATTCAAAATCTATTTTGCATTTTTCTCTCTCTGACAAAAAAATTTGTTCTTGTCAATGTGCTCTTTGAGCTTCCCAAAAACATATGTAATACTTTCATTCAATTCAAACCAATCACACAACCTATCACCAGCCACCTTGATTTTCCCCCAAAGGTCTCTTTTTATTTTCTTGACTGTATTTTTCATTTGGTCATTCAAGCTATTTTCATAAGTTTTAATTGTCTTATTTGCCTTCTTTAGCTCCTCTCAATTCTTACAACTGGTGTTCACTCTATTTTTTTTATTTTCTCTGCTTCCTCTTCCCACTATTTTTCTTTCTCTTCCCACTATTTTTCTTTTACCCTCTTATCCTCCAATTATTTCTTTAATTTATTGTTTACTTGTGCCCCACTCTCCATGCTTTTGTATAAATTTAATGAAGAGGATTTTTCATCCTCAATATTTTTACTGCTCTCTTCCAATTTTTCCCTCACAAATTTTAGTTCTGCCTCCATATGTTCTTGCTGACCAATTACTTCTTTAGAGGATGAATTTTTTATCCTTTTCTCTAATTCTTCGCACCTGTTATCTGCTTCTTTCTCCTTTTCCTTTTCATTTGCCAGGTCTTCCTGTAACTTTTCTATTCTGTCCTGAAGCTTTACATTCTCTCTCTCCAACTTCATCATTGAACTGTAGACAACTTGGTTGGTCACTTTCAACACATTTATCTTGTCCACATTTTTAATTTTTGATAAATTCATTTGGAGGGTGCTAACTTGAAATTCAGATGGATCTATCTAACTCTCTGGTGGATTGTTATCTCTAGCTGGGGGCATAACAACCATGAAATCCATCATTTCTTTCTTTGGGTCATATGTGGGAAATAACCTATTTGATGTAGGTTCTACATCACGAGCTGCAGCAACTGCATCCCTCTTCAATGTCTTAGTATTTTGTCTATTCCTATTTTTCGTTTGTTCAAAGTTAGTTACAAATTCATTGTAATGAAAATCAGACTTTTCTGAGACAATTGAATGTTTGAAAGGTGAAATAGAACTTGCAGCGATGTATGTGCTTCCACATGTTATAATAATTTCACCATGAGGATTAGTAATAGTAACACCCTGACCCATTACAAGTGTAGTATTTGTACTGTTCAGAGGGTTTTGTCCAGAAGGTGTGGCAATTGTTGGACTCATAGTCATAGACACCATTGGCATTGTTGTCATAACCTTTTGCTTCTTTACACTGCCTTGATCTCTTAGATCCATTGATTTTGTGTTTAGTTTTAATGTCCTTTTCAGACCACTAGTACTACCCATTCCATCCCCACCAGTGGTAGTGGCACTTGATTTAGATTGAATCTAAGTTCTTGGAAAAGATGGGACTGGATTTGAAGCTAGAACAAATGAAAGTGCAAGGGTATGAGACTGAGTAGTACCTTTTTTTGATGAACTTCCGATTACTGGTGCCTTACCATGTTTTGGTGGAGTGGGTGTGGCAATTGGATACCAATTCCCTTCTCCTATGGGACCCAAACCACCCCTACCTAAAAAACCAATTTTTCTACCATCTCTGCCCCTTTGCCATATTTTTCTTTTGTGGACACACTGACTCCAGTAGCAATTGTCACAGAATCCTGCCCATCAAAATCCGTAGCTTGATCATCATAATCACTAGGATGTGCTTGACCAAGATGCTCCACATTCCAAAAATTGCTAAATATTTCATCCTCATCTGTATCATAAAGATCTGCAGAGGTCTTTGGCTTGCCAAGATTCTTCCCCATTTCCCAAAATATTTAATTTTGGTTGCAGTCCAATTATCATCTTTACATCGAAGCGCTATGTTGTTTGAAATAGCATTTGTAGATGGTTGAGTAGTTTTCTAGTAGAAATTGTAGGATGTCTTGTACTGCACTTTTCCTTTCTGCTTGTGTAATGCAATCATTTGTGATGACAATTCTTATATTGAAATATTATTTTCAGTGGTGTATATCTCCATCTCTTTTTTGACCTCGTCCCAGGACTCCATGTTTTTAAAATTTTCTATCAATGACATATTCTCATGTTGACATTTTCTTGCAGAGCTCCCATTCGCTCTAAGCTGTTGGAATAATGATACATTTGGCATCAGTGAATGCACTTAGTGAAAACACTTATTCGGTTTTGAAGTTCTTACCGAGCTCATCACTCAGTCTACAGCAGTTACCGAGCATTCAGTAAAGATCACAGATCAAACAGTTCAAACCGAGCAGTAAGGCAGTTACCGAGCACATGAGAAGAA
>MU223893.1:722764-733468 GCA_018584345.1 Thuja plicata
TCAACCAAACTCTATCTCCTCTTTACCAATTGAAGAGGTGGAGTTTACTGATGGCTTCTCCAGTTCCCTTTGATCTCAACCATTCATCTCCCTATCTCTGGGATTGATCTCAACCATTCATATCATCTCCAATTCCTATATAATAAACCCTTCATACCCATTTGAAGGATCCAGGATTTCAAGCTCTCGTGCGCCATTACTCTGTCAGTTTGGTTCTAGCATTCAAGCCATCTTTTGATCACAAAGCCATTCAATTATCAAATTCTTGACACTTCTCAAGTCATAGACGTTTCCCACACCAATACTAAGCATCAAAAAATATTGTTTTGGAAGGAGTAGAGAGAGACAATAGAAGCTTCAAGCACTTTGGGGTTTGCATTCCTTTGTTTTCCTTTCTTTGCTTGTGCATTTTATTGGTTAGGTTTAAGTATTTGCATTAGTAGTTTTGTGTATTTGATTTCTCTCATTGCAACCCGGTGCTACTAACCCTAGCCTTTGGAAAGATTGGGAACCATGAATCTGAAGAGGCGTACATTTTGGTGAACCCAAACAAATAGTAGAGTTACAGCGGGGGCAAAACCCGGAACACATCTTGATAAGAAACATACTACAACAGTTTTTGCCTGCCGAAGTGGGGACCTCTCAATCCCAAATAAACCTGAACCAAGCAATCGACAATGACGAAAGAAGTGAGACATCCGATGAGCATTATAGAAAAACTGACTCCCACGAGTACAAATGGAGATCCCTTCATGACTCTGAACCTTCAATTCTAGACTATTCCCCTTGGTCAGCCACCACCATACACCTTGACGATCTGTTTGACCAATTAACCATTGACGACCAACCCTGCATCGATAAACATATCGATAAAAACTCCTTACATGGTGCATCCACATCATAGTCTAGGTTTGTTGGAACCATTCCGTAGTCCCCTTCAACCAAACAGAGTCAACCCAACATGAGGGCCTATGTCTTTTATACCCAAAACTAATAGAGTGGGATCAACAAGGACCGCCTGATATGGATGTCTTTGAGAATGATGAGGCTATCGCAGATTTCATGGGACTTAGAGAGGGAATACCATCAGGAGATCATAAAGCATGTCTCTTCATCGACCTCGAAAGATCAAAATACTTTGGGGAGGAAGCTCCTCTTTCCAGTCATCAAAACAAATTGAAAAAAGAAAAAAAGAATCGTCAGTAAGTGAAAACTGAAAGGTGCTTACTAACACAAAAAATGATAAAAAGACAAAACAAGACGTATCTTCTAGTGAAAACCTCAGTGAGGCACTAGAAGATGGAAAGAAGGACCTCCTCCCCTTGATGGAGGAAAATTTGGCATTGTTAGCAGAAGAAACAGAAGAATTCAACTTGGGAGATGACAATAACCCAAAGAACATCTACTTAGCAAAATCACTCACCTCGGAGGAGAGAGAACAATTCATCAATTTCTTCAAGGAAAGAATGAGAAATTTTGCATGGTCCTACTCAGACATGCCAAGATTAGATCCAGAGCTTGTGCTGCATCATCTCCCATTGATACCCAATGAAAAACCTATCAAAGAGAAGTTGCAAAAGATGCATCCCATGTTGCATTACTAGTAAAGGAAGAATTGAAAAAGCTCCTAGATTCTAAGTTCATAAGACCGATCCCATACGCAGACTAGATATCTAATCCGGTACCAGTTACAAATCACAGTGGTCAGATTTGAATTTGCATAGACTTTAGAGATCTTAACAAATCTTGTCCCAAGGATGACTTTCCTTTGCCTAACATCTATATGATAGTAGATCTAACAGTTGGCCATCAAATGCTATCACTCATCGATGGATTTTTAGGGTATAATCATATAAGGATTGAGCTAGAGGACCAACATAAAATGGATTTCACATGTCCTTGGTGCACATATTGTTGGAAGGTTATGCCATTTGGTCTAAAAAATGTCAGAGCAACATATCAAAGGGCCATGACAACCATCTTTCATGATCTCATCCACAAGACAATGGAAGACTACATTGACAACATACTAGCCAAGTCAATGATTAGAAAGGATCATCTACAAGTATTGGGACCCATCTTTGAAAGGATGCAGGAATACAAGGTCCATTTAAACCCAAAGAAATGTGCATTCAGGGTCACAGCAGGGAAGCTATTGGGGTTCATAGTGTCACATAGAGGCATTGAAGTAGACCCAGAAAAATTCAAAGCAATATTGGACATGCCGCCACCATCCAACCTAAGGCAACTAAGGGGGTTACAAGGAAGGCTCCAATCAATTAGGCGCTTCATAGCTCAGCTAGAAGATAAGTGCCACACATTCCAACACCTACTACACAAAGACATCAAATTTATATGGACAGAACAATGCAAACAAGCATTCCAAATATTCAAGGACTATCTACTCAAGTTTCCCATATTGGTGCCACCAGTCCAAGGTAGACCATTACTTATGTATATCTTGGCAACAAAATTAGTATTAGGCCTACTCTTAGCACAACATGATGACACAGGTAAGGAGAGAGCCATCTACTATCTAAGAAGAACATTGGTAGGATATGAGCTCAACTATACGCCAATTGAAAAATCATGCCTTGTAGTTGTCTTTGATTCCCAGAAGCTGAGGCATTACATGTTGAGTCACCAAAAAAATTTGATAGCACATATTGATCCTTTAGAGTATCTCCTAAGCAAAGCAGCACTCACTGGATGACTTGAAAAATGGGTAATGATATTAAGTGAGTTTGACATTGAGTACATAGACAGAAAATCATCAAAGGGCAAGTGATTGGGGATCAACTAGCAGAATCACCTATCCAGGATCATCAACCTATCATTTTTGACTTTCCCAATGAGTCTATTATGACACTAAAACCAGCGATCGAGGTATGGAAACTATAATTTGATGGGTCATGCATGAGCCATGGTGCGGGGCTAGGAATAGTGTTCATCACTCTGAATAATGATGCAATTCAAAAATCTTTCAGACTCAACTTCCCATTCACAAACAACATAGCAGAATATGAAGCACTGGTCATCAGATTAAAGATAGCAATTCAATGGAGAATCAAAAACCTTAAAGTCTATGGAGATTCATAGTTGGTCATTATCCAAGTCAATAATGATTATATGACAAAAGATGAGAAGCTAATACCATACAGAGCACAGATGGACATGTTTCATACTAAGTTCCAATACATCTTCTTCAAGAAAATACCATGGGCTCAAAACAAAGTTGCAAACATGATGGCTACCATAGCATCACTGATTGATATGTTACGCAATGAAACCCAATTCTAGTTTCTAGTGGAGAAACTCATGATGCCATGACATCAAGCACCAATCATAGAATTAGCATGTGTCCTTGTTGGGCCTAAAACCCCATGGTACCATGATGTGTATAATTACCTCCAAACTAGTGTCTTACCCCCCAACATATCTAGGAACCAAAAAAAGTCCCTCATCCGCCAAGCCTCTAGGTATGCCATCCTCTCAACTACTCTATATAGACGAAGTCTAGACGGAATGCTATTACGATATCTCACTTCCACGAAATCCCAGAGAGCTATGTACAAGGTACATGAAGGAATTTTTGGAACCCGCAGAGGTGGAAACAGTCTAGCTAAAAATATTATCTGCATGGGATACTACTGGCCCACAATAGAGACAAATGCAAACAAGTATGTACAAAGGTGTAGGAAATGTCAGATTCATGGAGACCTCATCCATGTACCAGCCCAAGAACTAAATCCTATCACTTCACCATTGCCATTTTCTATATGGGGATTTGACCTAGTTGGAAAAATTACACCTTCTTCAGCTATTGGACATAAATTCATCATAGAAGAAAGAGTACTTCACTAAGTGGGTGGAAGCAATTCCCCTCACTTACATAACTGGAAAGCAGATATCAATGTTCATACTCAACCATATCATCTGTCGGTATGGAATTCCTCAAACCATCCTAACAGATCATGGTACACCTTTACAAAACAAAGATGTTGAAGAGCTATGTGAATAGTTCCAAATCAAACAAGGGTTCTCTTCATTCTATTATCCTCAAGGGAATGGCTAGGCTGAAGTGACAAACAAGACCATTTTGAAAATCTTGAAGAAAACAATGAATGAATCAGGGTGAGACTAGCATTTACAGCTTAGTCCCACATTATGGGAAAAAAGAACTAGAATGGGAACACCTACAGGAGCCACTCCTTTCTCCCTAGTATATGGATCAAAGGCAGTCCTACCCCTCGAAGTGGAAATCCCATCCCTAAGGATATCATTAAAGAACCTAATTTTAGATGAAGACTACAGAGTAGCAAGGCTTAGTGAACTGGAACTAATAGATGAAAGAAGACAAAATGCATTCAACCACTTACAAGGCTATCAGAATCGCCATAGAAGGAATTATCAAAAAAAGGTGAGGCCATGAACATTTGAGGTAGGAGACCTCATCCTCATGTAAAATCAAAAGAACCAAGTAGAGCAAGTCAAACCAGGAAAGTTCAAGCCTAACTGGCTAGGACCATATATCATTATCAACTCTACCCAGAGTGGGGAATACCAATTGACAACACTAGAAGGAGATCAGCTCCTCAGATACATAAATAGCATGCACCTAAAGATATTCTATGCTTGAGGACTTAGTGGTTAAGGAAACTATCTACATATCCAGAAAATACCAAAAAAATAAAAAATAAAAATACAAAATGTTACCTTGGTGAAAACCTGGCAAACAGGCGCCTTGGCGACAACAAAAAAATCAAAAAAGTAAAAAAAGTAAAGAGAAAAAAAATCCATCTCTCAATGAAAACCTGGCAAACATGTGCTATTGAGTAGGTACCTAGGTGAAAACCTGGCAAATAGGCGTTGAGTGTTCAAATCCAGCTTCACCATCAATGAACTCCAAGATAAAAAGCTTGAGCCCACTTCAAATGCAAGATTGACTAACCAAGCTATATCCATAAGCACAAACCCCTTTGAGCACCAACACTTATCCATGGTTAGTACTAGTCCACCAGGCTAGGGGGTGATTATAAATGTCCTAAAAAAATCCTTAAAAATCAGAAAACTCATCAAAATCCTAAAAAGATCAAAATGTCCTGAAAAAAATCAATCTTCATCAAAAACAATAAAAAAATTGCAAAATCCCAAGCAATAAAACTGACATGATTATCAAGAGAGAAAAGGATGATCAATCATAGTCAATCAATGTCACAACCATGAGCTTTGCAAATCAGCATTGGGCTCATATGACACAGCTTTATCAATCTATCAAATCTATCAACAAGCAAACTGGCGACCAAGCCAATCTATCAAATGTCACAATCAAGAGCTTTGAAAATTAGCGTTATCCCCATCTAACACAGCTTGATCAGCCACCAAAATGATCAAAATCAATCAATCAATCATCTTACACAGTGATGGAGATGCTCAAAACCAGACATGTCGGTCTTATATGAGTCATCTATTACTGAAACTAGACACAATCAAAGCAATCAAGCCAATCAAGCCTATCAAAAGAGTCGAGCCAATCAAGAGAATCCAACTAAATCAAAGAACAATAAAAATGTTGACTAGGTCAGCCAGTTGGTTAGATGTCAGTCTATATTTCACGGTTATGTTCTTACACTACTCCAGGATCCACCAAGTGAGGAGAGTAGCTATGATGGATCATGACTTATTTTCTTTGATTGTTGTTTGTTGAATGATCACTTCGATTCTAGGGCCATGATGATTTAGGTTAAATGAGGTAGGCACTGTCACTTATCTGGTAGCCACGCAATTCCATGATCTAAGCTTAACCTTGGGAAAGAATTGGACATTCCTTCTATGTTATATATTTTTTATTTACCAATAGAATCATAGAGGTATCGAGATGGACTCTAGGTGCATTGGATTTCTATCTCGGTTTTTATGGGCTTTCTTCTTAAAATCAAGAGTTCACAGTGCTATTCAGATGGACTCTGGGTACATTGGAATTATATCTTGGTTTTTTGGTCTTTCATTTCAAAATCAAGAGTTCACAGTTCTATTCATATGGACTCTAGGTACATTGGAATTCTATCTTGTTTTTTTTTTTGGTCTTTCATTTCAAAATCAAGAGCTCATGATGCTATCCAGATGGACTCTATGTGAGTTGGAGTTCTATCTTGGTTTTCTTTTTTTCTTTTGTTTGGTTTGTTTAGAGGGAAAAGTGCTATCCAGATGGTCAATATCTGAGTGTTTTTGGCTCTCTTTCTTTTCAAAGAGGGAACATAGCTAAACCCAGATAGTCAATATTTGGGTGCACTAAGTTCTCTTTCTATTTAATCTCTCTACTCCTTTTGGTTATAAAGAGGTCGTGGAGGTATCCAGATGGTATGTGATTTGGATGCATTGGACACTCTTTGGAATTTTACAAAAAGATGCAATGATGACAAAAATTGGAAATGCGGCAGCAACTTGGGTCACTCATCCATTCTATCAATTCATATCTATCAAAAAAAATTCAAATAATCCTTTCTACCATTCCATATCTATCAAATCACATCCCAGAGAACACATTTCCACTAATTGTCTTCTAACTAACACATGCATTACTCATATATTTTGTGCATAATAGATTGCATTCATTCTATTTATGTGCATCCGAAAAGAAGAAGAAAATGGCAGTTGCATACATGGTAAATCATATCACATACATCCATAAGCATCTCATATAAAAACATGCAATTCATTTCCACCATCCTACATATACATGTCAATATCATAGGAAAATTAAATCATCCATCTAAGAGTCTGCATAATAGAATCACATTGCATAAGCATTTCAACATCTAAAGAACAATCATGTACAATCATACATATAGTAAGTAAATCAATAGTTGCATCTCATATAAATCAAAATATCTGAGTACAATGCATGGTCGCAAGTCAAGATGAAATAAGGTGATCACCATTATATATCAATAAATATCAGTGTGCAAAGATACAATGATCACTACAATATTATATACATCAATGCTACATCACTACAAAAATGGTACATGCTATAATAATGAAGTCTACAAATGTCAATAAGAGCTACCCCCACCCTCGCCGCCAAGTGGATGAGGGGGTGACATATCAGACACAGGTCTCTACGATGTACTAGGAGCACCAACACCACTACTTTGAGACCTTTTTTCTCTGCTCAATCACTAAGAAGCAGTGAAACTAGGAACCTGCTCGGCTGCAGGAACAACCGCCTCATAGTGACAGCGCCAGTACTCAATCTCTCTACCAGCCTCCCGACCAGATCTCCATAGTCGATCATCAGCATCTCTCAATAATAAATCATGTACACTATCAAGATAGGCTCTCACCTCTTCCCAAGCCTATCTCTCTCTCTCTCTCTGCTCCTCTGCTACAACCCTACTCTCTAAAGAAGTGAAATGAGCATCAGAAGAAGCAACCCTACTCTCTAAAGTAGTGGCACAAGCATCAGAAGAAGCAAGTCTAGCTTGCAAATATGCAACCTACTACGTCGGTCTCTCAAGATTGAAAGGATCTATATCCATCCCTCCCACGGCCACATACATGTCTCCCTCCTCAGCCCTATCCCCTAATCCCTCATCACCCCTCCCCCTCACTACCCAAGATTCCTCACTATTAGCACTATCACCAGTACTGATGCATGTACTACTACTACCAGTGGATGAGCTCGAACCTGCACTCTCTGCATCCAAATCCTCAACATCAATATCAGATATCTCCACATCCATGTCCTCGACAATGAATCTATCCTCCAATCTCTCAGGAAGCATAGCAGTAGTGCGACAATGCACTCTCCAAACCAACTAAAAACCCTCCTCCTATAAACCCTCCTCCTCCTCCAGGATGACACCTAATCCAACCCGCCCACTACTCCATCCTCCCCTAGTCCTCACCCCACCACCAACACCCCTGAGACTAGGATCATCTCTGTCATCACCATCCCTCCCCCGCCCACCATCCCGCCCCCCATCTCTACCTTGGCCTCCATCCCTACCACCTCCATCCCTGCCACCTTCATCTCTGCCACCTCCATCCCTCCCTTGGCCCTACCTCTAACATCCCCTCCTCAATAATCTATCAACAATTGGTCATGATACATCAGTGAGCAGCTCTAGATGGGTAGTCTGCCACCATGCATCGTACTGTGGAGTAGTACCTGCAATAGAAAAAATTTAGATTTCAATAACAATACATGAGAAACGTAAAGGACTATACAAAAGAAAAATATCTAATAGTGCAGAAACGATAGCTAAAAATGGACACATCACAACAAAGAACTACATCAAGTAGGGGTAGAATCAGAATACATACTAGCATCCATAGTAACAGATCTCCAAGTCCATGCAATAGGCATGAGACCTTGGAACTCAGTAATAGCTACATCCAGAGGTACAACTGCACCCCAAAGAGTAGTATCTCTAGATCGATGAGAAAAATAAGCATATGAATCTGTAACATCCTGCCTCTCTCAAAACTCCCGCAACACCCTATCAGTGTTGTGGAAGTCTATCATTTATATGTGCCTACTAACATGGCTGATCAGGAATCTCTGCTGACAACAAAAAGGTAAATGTACATCCTCACCATCCTGAATAGGACAGTCCCTGTAAGGCCTCCAAATAAAATATGGCATCATGTCGAGCTGCTGCCACCAAAACATCAAGTGTCCCATATGAGACTAGACTATGGCACCATCATACATAAAAATGTACGGTCTCCCCGCAGGAAGATCTGGAGCACCTATGGGCCTGCACACTACAATGTGCTCCCAAGCCCATATTTGAAGCAAGGTAGCACCACACCCAAGTGACTTACCTCTGAGGTAAGCTATATAGAGCATGTGAAATTACATGTGGGCTAACATGCACGGACCCAAGGCATATAGGGTATGATCATGAACCATACCACATAGACATGCACCAGACCCAAAAGAGAATTCATGCTAATGACAATCCGGACACAAAATCCCACATATCAAAATCCTTAACAATGTGGATAATCTATCTAGACCCAGTCCAAACCTAGACCATATGATATCATAGGGATCAGACATCCCAAGCTGATCCTGGGGCAACCCAGAAAGTTTAGACAATATTGTAACACTAGCGTCTCGGTCATACTCAATAAGGGCCCCCTGAAAAGGAATCTGCATGATGTGATAGACATCCTCCAAAGTGACTGTGCACTCGCCAGTCAGTAAAATAAAGGTATAGGTATTAGAATGCCACCTCTCTAATAAGGTGAAGATCAGAGCCCTATTGGTCATGATCTTGGGCATATAACAAATACAGTAAAGGCCTAACTGCCTCAAAATGTCTCTCTCAGCCTCAGTAACCTAAAAGTGAAGAATCAAACTTGAAGGTCTCGACTCCAGGCATCGAAGGATAGTCCCAGAAAACTAAAAAAAAATAGAAAGCAATGTATCAGTAACAGATGAAAAAGATATGTCAAGTCATTAATGAATGTCAAAAAAAGAACTAACAAAATAATTGTGGCAATCTATAGACAAATGCAGCACTTTTATGGCCTTTGCAGAAAACAAACTTCATTTGCAACAAACAAAACTCAATTGTGGTAATAAAAAAGACTACTAGGGAACACTTATCAATTATGGTTTGCAACCATCAATTGCGACATTAAACCCACAATTGTTGCAAAACCGCGGCCTATTGTGGCACTGTTATAAAATTTCAAAAAATGAAAAAATTTTAAAAGAAATAAATGCATGCATTAATGACAAGGAGGACAAGATCACTTACCGGATGTCCCGCGCCAGCTAGCCGATGAAAGGTACAGACTTGATCAAAAATATGTACAGTGCCCAAAATGCCCACCATTGTTCGAAGAAGACATGAAAAAGATCAGAAAATAATATACAAACTCACCAGGAATGTCAGAGCTCCAGAATTCAAAATGACAAATGAAGGGCTCTCTCAGCTGCTTATAGGGATTTCTAGAAACCCTGATTCCTCCAGGACTTCAAAATTTTCTTCCTAGACCTCAAAAATTTCAAAACTCAATATCAGGGGCATAATGCAACATTTTCAAGATTAGTCAACTACCCATATTTATATTTTGCAGTTTCAACAAATTAACACTCACTTCGCGACTTTTTGCTCATATTTTTTGAGGGGGCATAAATACACCTACTATCGCCGAGGCAAGCTGGGGAAAGATCAAAATAGAGAATCTTTGACACACTACGATAAGCCACATTGCATCAAAGAAGGGCAAATGTAGACACCCTAAAATGGACAGACTAGCGACTTGACATTAAAAACACTAATCTTCATCTAATAATTAAATGGTTTTTTAATCATTAATTAATTATCTTATTTTCTTCTAAATTCATTTCATCTATTAATTAATGTTTTTTTAATCATTAATTAATCATCTATTTTCTTCTAAATTCATTCTCTACATCGTCTAATCAAATTCCCAAAATTAATTAAATAATCAAAATTTTATTTAATTAATTAACCTTAATTGATTAATTACCATTAATTAATTAATTAAATTAAATTTCCTACAGTTTAAGTTGAAATATTTAAAGTTACTACTTAAATTCTTCCAATTAAATTAATTTAATTTCATCAAATAAAGCAATTCTAAATCAAAAAGAATTCAATTATCTCACATGTTGAAAACTTTAATTACATAAATGAATTAAATATTTATTTATTTTCA
>MU223893.1:758698-809860 GCA_018584345.1 Thuja plicata
CCCCCCCCCCCCCCCCCCCTCTCAGTTATTACTAACAAGTTACACGTAACACCATACACCAAATATTTATTAAATTTAAATAAGATTAAATATTGAAACTACCTAATATAAAAATAGCTAATTAAATATTGCAATCACAGATAACTGTCTAATTATTTATTAATTTATTACTAACCATAATTTATAAAATGCTTTAAACTTTTACAATTCCAGAAGCCACATTCGCAGTCGCACACATGACACATAATGATAATTACATTTGTCATTGACATGGAAAAATTAAGTTATTACTCTTAAATAAATCACACACATACATTAAACATTGTTACATTTTTTGGTTCATATTATATATCACAAATTCACACATCGATTTGGCAATGTGAATGGGCATATAATTTATTATTTATTATTTATCAAAATTAAAGTCTTTAGATTTCTTTACAAAATTGCAATTAAACAATATTACGCAGAAAATCTATTATCTCACACACTGATACGTGTCTCATTTTCGGAGGAAGATAGAAAAATTACAATGATTATTAAGAGTCGAACAACAAAATTTTCATTAATTATTTCAAAAATTTACATCACTGATATTATAATATACTTTATAATTAATTTATAATTATAGAGTTTAACTTTAAACTATAGTTGCACCGTAAACCCCTACAAAATGGGAAGTATCCAAACAGTTACAAAATTTGTTGCCACAAGGGCACTGGTTGATCATATAAGAAAAAAAAAAAAAAGCAAAATGAAATGCAAAAATCCATTTCAAGAAAATAAACACTAAGGGTCTTCATCTCCATCCTTGTCTAAGAAGAATTGTCTATGGACAATAATCTCCCCGAATTCAATGAGCCAGGTGTAGTCTGTCTCCTCGAAGTCATCGAGGTGAAACCACTTCCACAGGAAGTCCCTCCCCAGTCACGCTCACTTCCAATGCTGCGTCAACTGCCTTTAATTAAGGTTTAGTAGGAAGGGTTGCCTTTCCACATTTCTACCTCGTTGGATAAGCTTTTCAATTTCATCATCCCAAGGGATACCCAACCCCGGTTCTGTGAAGACAACGACTTGGATGTCGTCCACCAGAAATTGATCCTTGAAAACATTCTGTAGCAGCATAAGCATATCTACCTTCTCTCCTCTGAGGTCGAGAAGAGATGCCAGGAAGCAGGATGTAATGTCCATGCTAACGCAGTATCTCTTCTCATTGCGATTGAACTCATGGTCGAGCACCATCAACACAACATTGTTAATGAAAGAGCCCACTTCCTTGCAAATAGAAGTGAGTACTTCGTCTGGTATCCTGCCCAAAAAGGGATTTTTCTCACCAGTGGATGTAGTTCTCAACCTAATTGGTGTGTCCATATTTTCCTAAACTAAAAACCTAAATATTTAAACTACACACAGAAAATTGAAATTCTACGAATCTATAGAATCATAGATCTAAAAACTTAAAACCAGAGGGCCAAGGCTGAAAGGAAAAAGAAAATTTAAATTGATGAAGAAGCAAGCAAGAGCGTCCATTAATAGCCATGTTCCATATCTTCCATATCTCTAGGTAAAATATTCCCATTAATCCAGGAGTGTGGGAAATTACTAATATAGTCAGTGGTTAGTATACTAATAACTACAGTTTGTACTAGTACAATTTTGGAAACCATGTGAATTTCCTGATGGCTAAAGAATGACACTGTCACTCTGATAAGACATTCATTTCTTGCAAGTTATCATGCCAACCTTGCGACGTGTATCCATTCTACAGACTTCTTGCAAAACTTGGTTTCTTTTGAGAAACTGTGCCCGAGATAAAACTCTAGCCATTGATCTATGATTAATCAATGGTCTCGATTAATACGTTTACAATTTAGGGTTCTAAACAAATAGTTTTAAGGTACGTGTCGACGGTATCAATTCTCATATTTTATAGTACAATGTACATACCACGTGCAGTTACCAAATGTACATACCACTTGCAGTTTCCAGTGACGGAAGACAACTTCGCTACCAAAGAGGCGATATTAACTCGATGTGACTGGGAGTCCAGAAATTGTAATTATTAGATGTTTTATGAATTGCCATTTGGAATTTGCTAATTTTAGATTTTAGTTTTACTTTAAAGTTTAAAGAATAACTACTTTAAAATTTCACAATTCGGCAGTCGCACAGCCACACATGTGACATGATACATGCAAAAGTTAAGTAATATTAAGTTATTATTGTTAGATAAATAACATACTGTCATACATTAACAATTTAACATTTGTTTTCTTCATTTTAAATTTCACAAATTATAAAATCACATATGTCACACATACATATTTTACAATTAAATCCATAAAAACAAACTGAAATGAAATTGCAAACTTTTCTTTAATATTTTCTATAAATTTACAATATTTAGAATTTCAGACTTGGAGACTTGAAGTCCCTATAAAACTTTAAAGACAAAACCTACTATAGTGAAAATTTCAAAATTTCAAGCGGAGGCCATAGGACACAACACTAAGGATTTTCCCCTCCGTCTAAGTAGAACTTTTTAGAGATGACAAGCTCTGCAAATTCATACAACCATTCGTAGTCCACCAAGTCATCCAACAGAAACCATTTGCGAAGAAAATCCCTACCAATTTGCGCCCATTTCCTATGGTGCGTCAACTATTGAACATCCAGGTTCAAAAGAAAATGTTGAATGGCCACATATTCATCTGACTCAAAAAGCTTGCGTAAATCACTTGCCCAAGGGATCCCAAACCCTAATTGTGCATAAACAGCAACTTCAACAACGTCACCCAGGAATTTATGTTTGAATAGATTCCTTAACAGAAGGAGCATATCCATCTTCTCTCCCCTGAGGTCCAAAAGAGATGCCAAAAAATGGGACGTAATGTTTGTGTTAACTCGGTACCTATCGACATTTTCCAAAAATTCACAGCCCAACACCATCCTCACAGCCTCATTTGTTAAGGCTCCACACTCCTTGCAAAATGATTCAAGGGTTTGGTTTGAGTCCGAGCCCAAAAAGGCCTTATGTTCCATCGCAGATGTTCTGATCAAATGGATAGGAGTGCCCATCTTCAAAAAACTACCACAATATCTAAAATTATACAACCTAAAAGCCTAAACTAGAGGCAATCTTTCAAGCACTAGCAAAGGCAGACCCAAACCAAAGGAGAATTGAAGAAGAAGGAAGCGTAGATCATCTATAAATAACCCTTAATTCTTTCTCTAACCTAATTAATTCACTTGTCCTTCAAAATTCTATAAATCTTTCATATTAAAAGCATAGTCATTCATATTAAAAGCATGACTGTGTGAAATTAGAAATAGTCAGATTTAGTGTCAGTGATAAAACATTTCTTTTATTAAAGACAACTATGATACATTATCAATCGTCCACCTAAACAGATGTAAGACTTGATACATGTAAATAATGATGTCATTATGTGATGTTGCATTAATTAGATAATAGTTATGGTGTAGATTAATTTGATACGTGTCATCATTCTAGTGAATTCCTGGAGAACTCTGTTTCCTTCAAGAAATTGGGCCAAAATTAAACTTCAGCCATTGATCTAGGATCATCAAACGGTCTCAAATAAGACATTTAACATTATAAAATCATGGATGTTACTGTTAGATTGTGTGTCAATGTAACTTTTTGTGCTTATGGATACAAACATGTGTTTAATCTACAAACAAGTTATTAGTTGGCGTTGGCCCACATGACGCATTGACAAGTCCCATCTTTTGAAAATCGCCAATAAAATATTTATTTTTCCCATACTTAATGATAGATTAGCCAAAAAATATATATATTTTTTCAAAAGGCACATAAAATTCACCAACACAAATTTTTTTTTCCCTTCAACAAAAAATCATTCGCCTCATATATTATAATGTATTTACTTTAATAGAAAAAATTTTGCCTCACACAATATATATTATCCCCCATATTAATGTATTATTTACAAGGATTTTATGGAATTTTCATTGGGCAAGGAAAAAATTGCCTTCGCCTTTATATTATTTTCCTGATTTGGAAAAAAAAATTTCCATCATCAAGAAATTTTTTCCACTAAATTAATGTACGATTTGCCAGGATTTTACACTTTTTCCTAGGAGGGGGTTTCTTAAAGTTATCCCTACTCAGGTGTGGCGCAGATGGATTTGGGATGATCAAGGTGGTAGTAAGAAAGAAAGGACCGAGCATCATAATAAATTTTTAGAGGAAATCTAGGGAAGAGTGAGAAGTTGGATTTGTTGTCAAAAGCATTTTCTTCCTCTTTCATGGATCGATTCAATCTCCAGTTTTGTAGTTTTCTTTCATGTTTAGTAGGGTTGTAATAAAAGCTCTACCTACCTTTATGGTGTGACTAGATAGTAGTTAGATTTTTTTCCTTTAAATAAATCCCCGCTCCTGCGTGAGAAAGAGAGAATTATCAGATATAGTTTACATTCTATTTTCTTTATAGTTGAATTTGTAATACATTTTTGAGAAATAGAAAATGAAGTTTTAAATCTACAGTTCAGTATAATTGAGTTTGGATACTCACTCAAGGGGGCCCACTTGGTGAGGAATCCATGTTAGCTAGATAGTTTTCATATAGTTTAAATTCCCTGCATCTTGTTTTTATAACTCTGGTATCAATATAGTTCCTGTAGCCACAAGCCACAGGGTAGTCCAGAACTTGCTATAGCCAAAGAGGCAGAGCTGGTGAAATACTATGATTATGTTTTCCAGTATTTTCAAGTTATAGTATTCCTTCAAGTACTTTCACTTCCGCATTTTCTTTCAAACACTCTTTACAATTTTAAAATGGTTTTCCTTCAAAAGCAATTTACTTCCTGCAGCCATAGCGTGGTCTGAGTTGAAATCCTTGGTGCATATACTTTGCTAACCCATTTCAAGTAACACGTCCCTAGGTTGATAAATTATATGATTTTTTAGAAAGGAGGATAGCTTCTCAGTCGGATGTCTAATCCCTGAGTTATGGTACTTGCCTAGTATTTGATACCTTAAATAGAACCAATCAAATACTAGGCATCAAATACCTCTTAAAATTATATTTAATATAGGTCCACTTCTAGGGGTATAGGCCTAATTGGAATTTAATTCTCCTATGTCAGCCTCTCTAGAAGTTTGTCCCCTAGATTTGTATATAAGGAAGCCTTTCTCCTCTCATTTTCTCTAAGACACAAGAAGATAAAAGAAATCAATTGAAGGATAATCTATGCATGATCTATCAAACGTATTCAAGCATTCAAGCATTCAAGCATTCAAGAATTCAATTCATCAAGAAGATCCATTGGTATCCATTAAAGGGTTCAAGCTTTATGGAGCCCTCTTGTTGAAGATTTCTCCATCCACATCCATTCAAGCTTCTTCCTATTCCAAGATCCATTCAAGATTGGTGTTGACAATCTAAAGGCAATTGATTTGAGACATCCTACATTCTACATCCATTTGGAGCATCCATACTTGTGGATCGAAGGATTCAAATCCTCCATAAGGGTTTCTATACAAGCAAGGTGAATTTTTTCATTTACTTTGTTTATCTCTACAATTTCAATTATACTTTAAGGTTAATTCCAAAACTAGGGTTTGACCAAGGAAAACCCCTCCACACCCCCCCCCAAAAAAAAAAAAAAAAAAAAAAAAAAAANACCCCCCCCCCCAAAAAAAAAAAAAAAAAAAAAAGAAAACCATTTTTCTTGTAGGTATAGGTACAGGACAACAAATTATAGAGAAGATTCAGATACTCTTTTCAAACAACTTTTGGGATCCGCAAACAGAATTTTTGTTGGAGCAGTGCAGGTCAAGGTCAACATAAAGGGGTGCAATTTCACCCTCGTATTTGGGTCAAGGTCGACCTTTCTTAGAAAATAAAAATATTTCTGGGTTTTGTAGATCTCATAGTTTTGATTCACAATTGCGTAAATCAACAGTTTCTGAGACCATTTGACAAGGTTTTCAGCAGATTCTTTTTCAGAGATAAGTACTTTTTATTTCTTCATTTCAATATTAGTCTTCTAGATTTACTTTTCAAATTTTCTCAATTGCTCTTTCCTAAACCCTCTCTTTGTAGAGGTGAGGGGGAATTTAACCCAAGACATTTATCTCCTTTTTATAGATCACGAATCAACACTTACCTTTGTGTTAATCGGGTCTCATTGGAAGATAAATCTTGGTATTCTTCCTCTCCTTTGTATAGAGTGTGGATCCATTTTCACCCTATACATTTTGGTGAGCCCAAAAATCTTACCCCTATCTTTTGTGGACTTAGATGCCCTATTGTGTTTGTGGTGTTTGGTTTCCTTTTCATGCTTATAGATTTTATTTGAATGCATTTGGAAATATCTAGATCTATTTTCTATGCATTTATTTATTCGTTATCAAGTTGCACAAGTTGTTTCAAGTGTTTTCCAAACATCCTTCTATAAATTTTGGGATTAAACAACATCTTCCTCTTACCTTACCATTGCATGGTGTTACACCTAGAAATAATTTATTTAGTGTGTGTGATGTTTCTTTGTCCTCTCTTGTATTACCTTGTAAGGATATATTAGAGCAAGAAGATGACTTTAATCTTGTTCTCCATCATATTTCTCTTTATGGAGACGAGTTGAGGATTAATGTTAATTATTCTCCTAATATATGTATTTTCTATGAGACTACTTTAGAATACAATTTACCTTCTTTCCCCTTTAGGGATCAAGCTTTAGTGATTTATGGTGCTCCTACAATATGCTTTATTGATAGGGATGATAATCCTCCTATTTGGGATGAACCTTTGGATTTGGATGTTGATTACTCTCTTCCTCATGAAGCCATTGTGGATAATTCTACTTTTTGGGATGAACCATTGGATACAGACATTGATTTATCCCCTCCTTGTGAAGAAGCTTTGATACAAGAGGGTGATTTATTAATGGATGACATATTCATACATGATGGTGACTCTTTTTCTAAAACACACTCCCCTTATGCAGACATTTTAGAGAAAGAAGAAGACATTATAGATGCTTTACCTCCATTTGGGATTCCTTCTAGTGATGACGCATTTGTGGAGAATGATATGAATTCCCTTAATTCTCTCCCTCTTAATGATGATCTTATGGAGAATCAAGATCCTACCTCATCTCCTCCTAGGATGTCTTCTTCTCTTCCTTCTTGTGAATCTATTTGTAGTGTTGAGACAACTAACATAGTTTATCCAAAACCCTTGTTGACTATCAAAGGTTGTCCTCGCATTACTATCAAAGGTAAACCTATGGAGTCTTTAGAGTCTTTCACTGATCAAGATTCGGTAGCTCACACCTAACATACAAGGAATAACCCTCAACCTAATCTGGTGGTTCATACTTCTTTACCACCTTCTCAACCCATTCTTCCTCCTCCACCCTATCTTCCTAGCAAGGAGTATGATTTAATAAACCAATTGTGCAATACCCCTGCCAAGATTTCTTTATGGTAGCTTCTTCAAACTTCACCTACCTACCATGAAGCCTTTAAAAAATCTCTATAAACTCTTCCCACTCCACCTCCTAATCAAGAGAAGATCAATGCCTTCTTACAGTGCATGCATGCTACCCCAGGTTCTCCTGACATTGTATTTACTCAAAAGGATTTACCTTCTAAAGAAGTACAGAAACAATATGACGCTCTTATGGTTGTTGTTACTATCAATAAGAGTATCATTCATAGGACCTTGATTGATAATGGATCCGGGCTTAATATTTGTAGCATGGACATGCTCAAAGTGATTAAAGTCAATCTTTCAACTATTCAACCTAACAATGTTCCTATACGTGGCTTTGATAACATTGATAATAAAAATTTGGGCATCATTACCTTACCTATAAAAGTAGGTTCGGTCATCTTAAATACTCCGATTCATGTTATGCCTGGACATCTTAATTATAACCTCCTTTTGGGTAGACCTTGGTGGCATAAGATGCATGATGTTCCTTCCACCCTTCACCATAAAGTCAAGTTTATTCACAACAACATGATGTATACACTTCATGCAAATGATGTGCTAAATCCTTGTTTGAATATTCAAACCCACAATACTCCTATTCCTAATAGTAATCTTTCTTCCTCTAATGCTCTTTCTGTAGATGATTGGGGAATCTTCGATTTTAATCCTACCTTTATTGGAGAGTATAAGGTTTCTAATCTTGATTTTATGAAGCAACAAAGAGAGTTTGAACAACAAGCTTTTGCTTCTACTTATAATGCCCTTCGTAATAACTTTGTCGTTGCTTCTACCCACTATGAATCTATCAAACCTACTAATGATGACATACTGACTACTGAAGTTCCATTGACTCCTTTTGATATGGCTTCTCGTTATGGTCTTGGTTATCATTTACTAGTTAAACAAGGATTCCATGGTCAAGGATGTGGTAAGCATAAACAGGGAATTTAAAATGCCCTTATAGAATGGGGGGCATGATCATTCTTATGGATTGGGATTTATTCCTCAACAACACATCAATGTTAACAACATCTCAAATAATACTTCAAAACATGATGAACCTATGAAGGACTTTGACCAAGAAGTTCTTTTTCCTAAACTCCTTCGTGCTAAGATGATTACTAGACCTAAATGCAAAAAGAAACGTAGTCCACACTTGAAGCCTCTTCCTTTTTTTGTATCATAGATTTCATGATCACTCTACTATTGAATGTCAAGCTTTACATTATAAGATTAGGCAGCTCATTGATAGTAAAGTTATTTATATATCATGTGGCAATAAGTTATATTTCAATCTTGTTTTCTTTAAATAACATTTATGTTCCTATTATGGAGCTCCACATTATGTAAAAAATGTTAGTCTAATCCTTGGGGGCTCATCATCTTGCATAGTATTGTGAGTGATATAATAGGTCCCCTTTAATTCTTGTTCCTACACTTGGGGGGCAAGGATGCCATCTCCTTATTTTTTGTCTTTCTGGGATCCACTCTTCCATTGGTTAAGCAGTATCTATCTATTACGTGATATCCAATCATACATGAAAATTTTGGTTTGCATTGAGGATCTATGTCCTTGATCATTACCTATTTCATTGTTTAACATTGGGTTTCCATGGTTGATAAATCTCTCACCTTGGAAACTGAATAGTGTGTTATCCCTCAAAAGGGATACTTTTTCACTTCTTGCATGATATCTCTTTGCATTCATCCCTTCCATGGCCTCATAGGTGTTGTGACCTTCTTGGCTTAGACTAGGTGTTGTCTATGGATATTGTCTTGATGTTGTTGAAGAAGGATTTATCCTTGTTCTTTTCTTTCCTTAACATGTCAAAATAATATGTATTTTTACATCTTAAGGAGGGGGCATATATACAGCCCCCCTCATTCTATATTTTGCATATTTGTTCTAACCATTTGTTTTGTAGCATGCTAAATCGTTGGAAGGTAACGCACATAAGTTGCTAAATCCTTAAGAGATACACATTTTACAAATATATTCCATGGTGATATGAGGATATGGATCCATGGGTACTTAATAAAAGTCATCAAAAGACGCACTACATACATGCACAAAGCTTCCAGAAGGCGTACAACTTTATGGGGTGACTATAAAGTGCTTGCTTGGTGGGCCATCCTATCCTTTTTGTGGTTCACAGTGAGATACACACATCTTACTGGGAAAGCTAGCCACTCCCCTCTCTTTTTCTTTGACTAGTGATGTTTCTCTTATTGTAATCTTTGGGTTGACAAGGACTTGAGTCCTTGGGGGCTTGAGGAATGCTTTGTCCCTTTGATATTAGTAAGATTTTATTTTCTTTGTGATCTCCTTTACCAAGAGTTTGCATCAAGTCCATACTCTTGCTAAAGTGGGGGCTAAATGTATCATCAGAAAATGGAATCACTTCCATTTAGGACTATTTTATCCCTCCGAGTAAGTGGTTTGGGTCATGTCAAACGCCTTGAATGGGTCTTTGACTTGGATCTGGCTTTTCCCCTATTCTACCTTGTTTTCCACTTCTCTCCTATCTATTTCTGACTTCCTGCTCGGAAACTTTGAGGTTCTTGACTTCAGGGTCAATGTTGAACTTCTAGGTCAAGGTCGACCTCGACCCTGACCCAGGGTCCAAATTTCAAGTTTCCAAAGTTTCCGGATGTCAGGATTTGGAAAGATTTAATTCCCGCTTCTCGGTCGGCTGTTTTGGTCTTCGAGGTAACAACTCTTAAATTATATTTAATATAGGTCCACTTCTAGGGGTATAGGCCTAATTGGAATTTAATTCTCCTATGTTGGCCTCTCTAGAATTTTGTCCCCTAGATTTGTATATAAGGAATCCTTTCTCCTCTCATTTTCTCTAAGACACAAGAAGATAAAAGAAATAAATTAAAGGATAATCTATGCATGATCTATCAAAATCATTCAAGCATTTAAGCATTCAATAATTCAAGCCTTCAAGCATTCATTTCATCAAGAAGATCCATTGGTAGCCATTGAAGGATTCAAGCTCTATGGAGCCCTCTTGTTGAAGATTTCTCCATCCACATCCATTCAAGCTTCTTCCTATTCTAAGATCCATTCAAGATTGATGTTGAAGATATAAAGGAAATTTATTTGAGACATCCTACATTCTACATCCATTTGGAGCATCCACACTTGTGGATCTAAGGATTCGAATCCTCCACAAGGGTTTCTATACAAGCAAGGTGAATTTTTTCATTTACTTTGTTTATCTCTGCAATTTCAATTATATTTTAGGGTTAATTCCAAAACTGGGGTCTGACCAAGGAAAACCCCTCCCACCCCCCCCCCCAAAAAAAAAAAAAAAAAAAACCATTTTTCTTGCAGGTATAGATACGGGACAACAAATTACAGAGCATATTTGGATACCCTTTTCGGCCAACTTTTGGGATCCACGAACAGAATTTCCGTCAGAGCAGTGTAGGTCAAGGTCGACATAAAGGGGTGCAATTGTGCCCCTATATTTGGGTCAAGGTTGAACTTGCTCAGAAAATAAAAATATTTCTAGTTTTTTTAGATCTCACAATTTCAATTTAGGAATGCATAAATCAACAGTTTCTGAGACCATTTGACAAGGTTTTCAGCAGATTCTTTTTTGAAGATAAGTACTTTTTATTTATTCATTTCAATATTAGTCTTCTAGATTTTATTTTCAAATATTCTCAATTGCTCTTTCCTAAACCCTCTCTTTGTAGAGGTGAGGGAGAAGTTAACCCAAGCCATTTATCTCCTTTGTATACATCACAAATCGACACTTACCTTTGTGTTAATCGGGTCTCATTGGAAGATAAATCTTGGTATTCTTCCTCTCCTTTGTAGAGAGTGTGGATCCATTTTCACCCTATACACCAAGGTTCTGGACTGATAAAGTGACGCATTCTGACAGAGGAACCCAGACTATTTTAACAAAAAGGTCTCACTATTAATCTAGTCAATTGTGGAACACTTCTATCAATTGTGGCAATAAAACCATCAATTACAATAATAAAAGGGTTAATTGTGACAGAGTTCCATCAATTGTGGTAAACTTTTGTCAATTGTGGCAATGAATGTTCGTTTGAAAATTTAATTACAATTTTGAAGTTTTCTGATAAAATGACTCTGAGAGAGTGAGGAAATGTGTTTTCTAGAATAGACTTTTGTTGACATCCTAGACACTCAACATGTAAATGACTCAATTTTGAGTAGATTTTCTAGAAAATTTGTGACACACACATAGAAAACACGCGAAAATAATTGTCTTTGTCTCTATTCTTAAACAATGAGTGAATGTTTTGTAGTCTTGAAAAAGACCTAATTTTTACTGGTAAAGCATAGATATAAACAAAATCAGACAAGATTATCCTAAGGAATTGGCTTAGTATTCAAAATATTTTTCCCACAACTCTATATCTCTTCGGATCACACATCAGTATCACCCCTGAGAGGTTGCCCGTATTTTTGCCTTTTGCAAGAGCTATGAAGAATACAATCAAGGAGACTGTGCAATGAGACCTCCAATATCATATTATCAAATTTAAAATGCTCAAGGAGATACATATGGTGAGTATCTTCAAGAGAGAATATTTACCCTCCTTGCACAAAGATTATGAATACTTTCAGAGGTGAACTAGGTGCACAACTACTCTAAGGAGTCTAGTAAAAAAATTCATTCATAGCATCCCTCATAATCCTGCAAGAAGGATTAAGGTCTATATCCCTATTAATACCCTCATATCGTAGTCCCTCAAGAATGATTGAGGCCTCTCATCCCTATACATACCAGAATATATTCTGCTATAGTCTTGTAAATAGGATTGAGACACGAATGCCCCACTATTGCTAGGATAAACGTAGTCTTGCAAGAAGGATTGAGGCCTCTCATCCCTATGTCTATCATAGAATTCAAAATAGAAGTAACCATGTCCTCTAAAATTTGGTCTCAAGGAGACTTTTGATTATAGTGGGTTGGAATGGCCAGGTCCGCCTATTCCCACTTGAGTCATTCCTGTGAGATTTTTTCCTCAAATGACAGGCTCGCTAAAGGCGAATGCATAAAATTAAATGGATTACAATCAAGGGTTTATATTTATGATCACCCTCAAAGGGTGAGAGCATAATCTCCTACCACAACTTCTTCCCCCAGAAACAATAAACACACATTCATTTCAATAAACAAGCATAAAAGATAAGAAACAATAGAAAATAAATTTCTCTTTAGTTTGGATTTGTATTATGTTTCAAGTCCTCCCCTCCTGCAAGCAAACTTGTTAAAGTAATGGGGTCTTTTCCAAGCGTATTTCCCTTTTTTCCACAAGCTAGAAAAAAGGATCAATGTTCAAAAAATGAGATTAAAAAATACTTGGATTGCTAAGGCTACAGACACTCAAAGGAAAATTATACTTAAGTGAAAAACCCCCAAGAGCACAGATATACCTAGTGAAGGCCTAGTGCTCATTTTCTATTATGATTTCTAGTGTTGTCTTTCGTTGTGTCTGATAATGAGAAATACTTTGCTTGAGTGCTTTTCGTGACCTAAACCCTGGATTGTGCCTAATTATCTTCCTTTCCATCTGTCATTTGTTCTATCCTGCACATAAACTAAGAAAAACAAGAAAATTAGATTTACTATTTATACCCAAAAATGACTTAAAAAGCATAAAAAAAAGCAATTGCAAAATAAGTCTAGCAATTGCGAAATAGTGTCTGCGATGGAAAAATTCCTCTGCCAATTGCAAAATAACTCTGTCTATTGCGAAATAACTCTGCCAATTGTGAAATGACTCTATTGATTGTGAAATAATTTTTTCAGTTGTGAAATATTTCTGTTAGTTACGAAATAATTGTATCAATTGTAAAATCATGCAGAAAATAGAGGTTGAAAACAGAATAATCAATTGTGAAATAACTAGAAACGATTGCGGTAATAAATAAGGCAATTGTGAAATAGGTTTAGCGATTGAAAAATTCCTCTAACAATTGTGAAGTAACATAACCCCCCCCCCCAAAAAAAAAGAAATAGAATAAATAAGAAAATCTTGGCCGTACAGTNGAAGTAACATACCCCCCCCCCCCAAAAAAAAAGAAATAGAATAAATAAGAAAATCTTGGCCGTACAGTCGAGGCCAAGGGATTTTGTTGGTCGTCTGCAAGCGATTTTTGGGCTATAAGATTCACGTCATAATCACCAAAATGTATAGGCTTAAAACTGCACAAACCAAACAAGGGAGTTAGTAGTACCGATTGATATGAAATAAATCAAACAACTACTAAGATTGATCCTATTAACAATAAAATAACAGATATCCAAAAGAGAATAACAAACAAATGCAAACTCAATATATGAAGCTTCTATTGCTTCTCTCTTCTTCTCTTGAAATATTTCTTTGAATGGTGCTCAGATTTGATACTGACAACTTTTTGACTTGGAAGATTCAAGAAATTGTGATAAAATGATTGATGTATTAATTGCAGTTAGCTCCAAAAACCTGCATAAAGATTGTGCTCTCAAAAATTGCAATGCTTCAAATGGGTTTGAAGAGGGTTTATATAAAGATTTCAGACTGATCGACGGTTGAGATTGATCCTGTGAAAGTAGATTGAATGAACAAGATAATTAGAGATTGACTGAAGATGAAGAAACTCCTATTTTGAGGAGAAAAAGAAAGAAGATAATATAAATCAATTTTAGAGAAAATCAGTTTCTAAAAAGCAATTGATTTTTTGATTAAAAGAGTGATTTTCAATTTTCCAATTTTGAGGATAATTAAATGATTTTACTGATTTAAAACTTTTTTTTATTTTCAGAATTATTTTATTGATTAAAGCTTTTTTTTATTTTCATAAATATTTTATTGATTAAAGCTCTTTTTTATTTTTAGAAATCTTAATTCCTCATGAAATTGTTTTCTCTGATTTTTTGGAAGTTTTTAGAATTAAAATTGAATTAAAAATTCAATTTAGAAGAAAGCATAATTAAATCTAAATTAAATTAATTAAATAAAATTAGTCATAAATAAAATTAAATTAATTTTGGGTTATTAATTTAATTGAGAAGAAATAATCAGCTAATTTAAATAATTATTGATAATTATTTAAACTATGAGAAATTGAATTTAATTAACTGATAAAGACCAAATAGTTAAGGTGAAATTAATTAAATAAGATTGATTATTTAATTAATATTAAGAAATGATTAAGTGATGAAGAGATTAGGACATAGCAGAATTAAGACAATTAATTAAACAATTAAATAACTATTTAATTAAAAAGAAAAATTTAAATGTGAGCTCGCAAGTGTGTCCATTTTTTGGTGTCTACAACTATCTTTATAGTGGGAAGAAGGGGGATCATTTCCTATTTTTGGAGATAAATCATCTAGGAGATGTCTAACATCTATATCATTATGAATATTTGGATATTGATCACAAACATTAGTTTCTATAGGATTACTAGGAGCTTGATTTTGAGGAATAAGGTTAGGAATATTAGTATTAGATTCATTAACAAAGACCCTTATATTATCTATACATTTCATGCATTTAGGTAGAATATGAAGAAGAAACACACATTAAACATTTATAACATTTTTGAAATATGGCTTATAATGAAGAGATAGATGTGTTACTCTCATTATGCTATATGCAAGAATAACATGAAGGAATATAAATGTAAAAAATGCAACATGCTTTGATTCACCCCATGTGTTTGATAAATATAAGTAAGAAGGAAATTAATGACATAAGTAATTTCATACCAATCCTAGAGAGTTCCATGTTAACAAAAATAGATCTCAAAATAGGAAAGATGGGACCTACTATGATGCAAAAGAAAGACAAATTAATGCACACAATATAGATCACACAAAGAATATCTAACTTCTAAATTAGAAAGTATAATGCATGAAAGTGTTAGGTTCACAAAAATATAATATGAAAAATGGTGATCAATGGTAGAACACCAATTCCATATACATTAGGAATACCAAACTCTCAACAAGATGAATCAGATTTGCACAACCAAGAGAGTAAGGGTGCAAATGCGTGATCCACACAAAAGTGTTGAGATGGTGGATTCCTTTTGTGATGAATGATGATATGTAAAAATGATAAATGAAAAAAGGGATAATGAGTTCCTCTTGAAATTATAAGGAGAAGGTTGAATTTTCATATCTGGAGTTGACTATCATTTTGTTGTCAGAAAAAGAAACTGCTCTAGATCTGGAACTCTGGAACCTGTATCTTCTAACTATAAAAAGTACAGATCCTCAAGAAAATGTCAACCCAAGTCAACCTTGTCCAATAAATTTAGCCTTGTATTGGAAGCACAAATTTTTCTTAAATATATAGCATACATGTCACTGGTTCTGTAACTCTAAAAATTTGGATTCAAAACTCCATCACTTGCTCCTGCACATAGAAAAGAAGGGGAAATTATTGTGGGGAGGTGGTTAACTCGGTCAAGCCCTTGTATAGGAATTAACCTTAAAATAAAATATATGTAATTGAAAGAATGATGGCATGTAGCAAAGATTAGATCTAAACAATGTTATATAGTATACCATTTAGATGTAATTGTCCTTATAATGTGATCTTGTATGTTGATGCAATGACTTTGACACAACACAAAAACCAAAAGGAAATCATGTAAGAAAATACCTCATGAGATAAATGTTGTAATTTTACTCATTATTGAATTCAAGGAGAGGAAGAAGTGGAAGACTTGATGCCAATAACCTTTGCTTAGCCTCCAATGGGGAAGAGAGCTAAATCTATGGAAGGAAATACCTTGAATGCTTGATGATGAATTTGTTAAATGAACTTTTCCTTGCACTTGGATCTCTTGAATTCACAATAACTTGATAAATAATGCTTGCATAAAGATAAGATGTAAAAATGAGATGAAGAGGTCTCCTTTTATATACATTTCAGGGCTCGGATTCCACAAGGCCGACCCCAATTAAGCACCTAGGAGAAATAATCGTGCATCGATCCTGGATCCCAATAAATGAAAATTCCTAAGGACAAGGCCAACCCAAGTTGGCCTTGTCTAGGAAAGCTTTGTTAAAGTCAACCTAGGACCTAGGGTTGTGTGCTGAAAGGGAGGTCTGAAAGGCCTTATTTGGTAGGAAATAAGGACAACTTCCAAGATGTAAAATGTATGTAAAAGGACCTAGGAGGGAAATGAATTATGAATGGAGTGAAAATGGGAAAATATGTATAGAAATTGGAGCCAACCTCGAGTTTGAAGGAGGATCTATATTTGAATTAATTATGCATTTAGGTGCAATATGAGTTCCTACCATAAGGAACACACTAAAGTGCGCTAAAAATGGTCCCAAAATGAGCACACATTAAGTTCTTACATTTTAGGATGGTACAATCAGTATAAATCCCTAATATCAAAAGAGGAAACCAGATAAAATGCATAAAACATCAATAAATTGAATCAATTAAAACAAAATAATATGAAAACCAATTAAGTCCTCCATTTTGTTCTCCTTCCTTATGCAATGTGGAGTCTAGATTGGACAAATTCTATATGAGCAAACAATTTTTCAATTTTCCCCTCCCTCCTAATGACAATTATGTCAAGGTTTTCCCCTTCACTCTTTCAGACCGCCATCTTATACTTCCCTTCATCCACCTTATTTTAGATCATGGAGATATACCTAGTAAGAAGAAAGGGTTTTCCCTAAACTCTTCTCTTCTTAAGGATGAAGATGTTCATACTGAAATTAAAATAATTGTCTGGTATAATGATCAGGTTGCTCACTATGAATCTGAAGTATCTAGATGGACTCAAACTACAAAATCTTGGCAAAAGATGCTCAAGACTATAGGAAAGAAAAGGGCTAAAGATGCTAGAGGGGAAAAATACAAATTAGTTGAGGCTCTACAGGAGTATGAACTATTAATCCAGAACAACCCCTCAGACCCAAGGCTTTTGGACAGGGTGATGATTTGTAGAGACTCCCTCAGAAAACTAAAAAATATTAAGACTAGAGGTGCTAAAGTTAGAGCCAGAATCAACTGGCTTAAGTTGGGGGACAAAGGTTCAAATTTTTTCATTCATACTCTAAAAAAGAAGGAAGCGAGAGATAAAATATCTTGTATTAGGGAACAAGACAAAACTATCACATCCCATGAGGAAATTGTAGAGACCTTCACAAAGTTTTATAGGAACTTATTTACCTTTTAAGATAATGGGTCCCCCACCGAGATTGCTAGGAAGGAGATCAGAGGAATCATCCCTAAGAAGGTGACATAGGAAGATGCAACAATAATTGATAGGGATCTCACAAAGATTAAAATCAGAGACTCCATTTTGATTATGGCCAATGATAAGGACCATGTACACGATGAACTTATAGTTGAATTCTTTAAAGCCAATATAGACTGGATTTGTAGCAACCTACATAATACTTTCAATGAGGCCATTGCATCTAGAACTCTAGGTAAAAAAATCAACGTTGGCCTTATTAAACTAATTCCTAAAGATGGTGACATACTTCTTATTAAGAATTGGAGACCCATAACCCTCCTTAATGTTGGATACAAGATCCTCGCAAAAGATATATCCCTTAGGATTGTTAATGTTCTTACTAAAGTGGTTAACAATACCCAAACATGATTTTTTAAAGGGAGATACATCCTAGAAATTTTGTTAACCTGCTGGGAAGTTTTGGACTGGGCCAAAGTATCTAGACAAAAAAGTGTTATGCTACTTATTAATTATGAGAAAGCTTATGATTGAATTGAGTGGAATTATATCATGATGATGCTATAAGCACTAGGTTTCCCACCTTTCTTTTGAAAGATGGTTTCTACACTTCTCCAAGGAGAAAGGGCGGCAGTAAAGGTCAATAGAGTAAGATAAAAAAAATTTGAACTCTCTAGGTCCATCAGGCAAGGTTGCCCTCTTGTCCCTTCCTTCTTTGTTATTGTTGCAGACTCCCTCCATTTCCTCCTAAGGGATGATTCCCTATCCCCAAAAGTAAAAGGAATCATTTTCCTCAATAATAAAGAGGTCTCTAACATTTATTTTGATGATGACACAACCATCCTCATGAATATTTGTGAAATAAATATGGGATGCCTCATGAATAAACTAGATCTATTTTGCCTAGCCTCTAGTAGTAAAATATTGCTATCCAAGTCTATCATGATGGGTTGGGTCCAAAATCCCCCAAGTTGGTGGGGGAATTTTGGATTGGAATGGGGAGGCCTTGACCATATTGTCAGATACCTGGATATTCCATTTGTTTTTTACCCCAATATTAATGAAATGTGGCACTGGGTCAAGGCTAAAATTCTAAAAAAATGAACAAATTGGATAGTAATCACCTCTCTTTTCCTAGCAGAGTCCAAGTGTGTCAGAAAATTCTTTCTTCATATCCGATATACTTCTCTTCTGTCTATTTTTTTAACCAACAACAATTTAATCTTATCCAAAATTTTATCAAATACTTTCTCTGGTCTGATGGTAGAGGTAATAGAAAGATGCATGTTGTTTCTTTGGGAATGATGTACCAAAGAGAATTCTTGTGGTGGACTTGGTCTGATAGGTCTTAGAACCCAAGGCATAGCATTAGTTGTTAAATGGATTCCAAAAGCATCCATAGGTGAAAAACCTTGGATAATCTTGATAAGAAACAACTTATCTCGAGCTCATCCTAGAAAATCTAAGGCTTTGACTAATTTCTGCTACACTAATGTTCTTACAATAGAAGGAAATATAGTAGTACAAGGTTCAAATGTATTCAAATCCATTTGGAAGAGTTGGAAATTTTTGAAACAATTTCTCTGTAAGTCTACCCCAACCGAAGATAATGGTTTGATATGTGGTAAGAAGTCTTTATGGTGGAATCTGAAACATGGTAATAAACCTTTGGCGTTACTTCAAGGCTGCTCAGCAAAAAAGTGGTATGAGAAAGGTATTAATACTTTCCAAGATGTATTACATCAGGGAAAAATATTTTCATGGGAGAAGATGGAAGAAAAGTTTAATATCCCCAAATCCCAATGGAGTATATACTCCCTCCTCTCTACTTCCCTTAATAGTTTGGGGTCTATTAGTGGTTGTTGCCTCCCAAGATGATGCTCCTTCCAGCTCTCTTGGCTTGATAGCACTCCCCTCCACCTTGTTAAACCTAAATATATCTACTACTTGCTTACTCTTAACCCTAATATTATCTCTCATGTTAACTCCAAATGGCACCTTGATGCTCCTCAATCTGACTGGAACTGATACTTTGCCTTCATTTGGAGTAGGCCTTTGGAACACAAGATTACCTTCTTTTTTGTGGAGACTCTTGCTACATAAGTTACCCTTTAAGAAGCCTGGAGGAGATCCTAATATGTGCACTATTTGTAGGCATCCTGAATTTGTTTTACATGTTTTCTTTGAATGTTTATTTGCTTCTGAAGTCTGGAAAATGTTTGGTCTCGCCTTCAATGGTCATTTCAATGTTTCAAATATAATCTCAGGGCATATTAACAACAACAAATATTGTAACACTTTCTAGTCCATGCTTTCTTTTGTTATATTGTGGGTTATTTTGGAGGCTTGGAATAATGATGTACTACAAGGGGAGGACATGAACCTTACTGAGTCTCTTAGGAGACTCATTTATATTGATGTTGTCATGTAGGTTATAACTATTATCAAGATGAAAGAGAGTAAATTCTTACAGATCCTGAGAGATGGAAAGGTTACTATTGAGAAGGACATTGCGCCTAGATACACCACCATGAAATCTAGAGGTGAATTTGAGAGCTCTCTTAGTGAATTCATTCAACAGTTGAAACAATCTAGGCAGGGGAAAGGTGATGATGGAGTGCCAGAGAATACAAAAAGGCTTTCTTTTAGATCTCATGAAATCATTGGCTATAATGATGTTTCTTCATATTCCAATGATTCTAATACAGACTAGGAGGCACCACCTGAGTGACTACTTTGTTCTAGTGTGGTAGTTTAGTTTTAAAATTTTGTATTTAATCGATTATACTGCAATTTGGCAGTAACTTGTATTTTTGGCTCTTTTTTTGTTCTAGCTAAAGTTGGTTGGCACAACATTTGAGCTCTATATCTTTTGATCCATATCACTCTAATGTAAAACTCTTTTATTTACTTAATGATAAATAATAGAAAAAAAAAAGAATATGCAAACCAATTAAGTCCTCCTTTGTTGTTCTCCTTCTTGATGCAATGTGGGCTCTTAGTTTCAAGCTCAATGTGATAGCATAAGAATTCAAAGCATAATACGGTTACCAAATATAAGAATTAGCTCTCTATTTTTAAGAATTTTGGGGTTTCAATCAGGATTCCTTGATTGATGGGACTGATTATCTGTGATTGAAGAGTGAACTCAGCTTGATTAAAGAGTAAACTCAATTGATTGATCTATTAAGCGGATTGATTTGAGATTTGACCGGATTGATTGGTTTGTCAACAAAATAGATTCATTAGTGAACTGATTAGATGAAATAGAAGTCTGAATAGATTAAATTGATAAGTGAATAGATCAAGGATTTAGAAATTATGATTGATTAGTAGACTAAAACTTAGTGTTAGTCAAAACTAGAAGAATAAATACAATTAAATAAATATAAAATTCATTTATTTGCACATGGGGGAATATAAATAAATAAATAAACTTATTTATTTATGAGAAGAATAATTACTAAAGTTAAAGAAATTAGCATTTATTTAATTATGAGTGGGAATTTGATTATTTAAACGTAATTATTATATAAATGTAATAATTGATAAAGAGGGAATGTTTAACTAAATAATATAATTATTTAATTAAAGTGTAGACATAGGGAATAATTAAATAGTGATAATTATTTGATTAATTTATAGAAGAATTAATAATGAATGTTCATTTGATGTTCAGTAATTAAATAATTGATTAAAATTACTTAATTATAAAATTAGGGAGAAATTGTGAATTCAAATTTAGAATATAGTTGAAAGACACCAATTAATTCAATTATAAATATTATTTAATGATTTAAGAGGAATATTAGTAAAATCATTGCGTACGAGAAACTAGTCATTATTAGGTGTCTACATTTTGCCCCTCTTTGATGCAATGCATTTTCAATCATTGTTTTAAAGAATAATTAATAAAAAATTATGGCCTTTGAAAAAGTGGTAGTAACTAGGTAATATGGTGTCCCTAAGAAAATGAGAAAAATATAATGAAGGGCTCACTTGGTTGACAACGTGATCAATATCACAATGCAACTCATGGTTCAGAAAATGGAGGTCATTAGCAAAATTTATGGGGTTTGAAAGCTCAAAATCATCACAACCAATAGAAATGCATTGTGTGCACATCCATCGAGGTGGGGTAGGGGGTATAAATAGGAGTGAGGGGTCATTTTCAAAGTTATTTATACTCTTATCTTTTGAGAATTTGTGGAGAAGAAGCAATCTTTAAGCATTTTTGTGAAGTAATGTCAGAGTACAAGGAAGGCATTCTTATTAGGGAGTGGGTCTAGACATATCAACGTTTAGAGGATGCCCCACCTCCAGTGATTTTTGATGACTTTGCTTTCTTTTTGTCTCATTTTTTGTGCATTTTCTTTATTACATCTAGGTCAGTCTTGGATGAATTGCAATGCTTGTATGTTGCAAGTGAGGCAGTTGTATAAGTAAAAGGACACAATTTCATAGCTTAGGTTATAGGGGCTTAAAGTTAACTGATCCACATTTGCTAATGAATTGATGCACATGCAGTGTGTGATCAATGCACTTGCACTGGGAAAATGATGCACTTATATAAATCAAGTAGTGCACATATCGGGGTTATTCGACACAAATGCCTGAGAATTAGGATTTATTAGATGAGATACAATGACTGGTTTAATTTGATGCCATTGATGTAATTTGATTTTTATGCAAATTTTTCAATGAACTTTTATATATGATATGTATGGTAGCATAGATGCATTTGATAGCTTGGATTTTGACTTACACTTGGATTGACTAGGTTACTACATTAGTACTTACAAATTAGGAATGATGTCTTGATCACTCGGTAGAATCATCCTGACACTTTGGCTTACTAATACAAACCAGATGCCAATGAGTGTGAGCATTTGGATAGCCTTGGGTTACTCCACATTACATTGATGCTCGTGATTAGGTAAAATAGGGGCCTTGTTACCACTTTGTGTGAGAGGTGGTACTAAGAGAATTCATCCTTCCACTTGCCAATAGTAGAGTGCACGGTTAGTTTGGAGGATGTTTACAAGATTCTACGGATTTTGATTTAGGGTGATTCTGGTAAGGTTGCATACTCTTTCCAGATATGTAGAGAAGCACTTGGTGACCTATTTGATTGTGATGTGGTGGACCTATAGATTAGGTGGTATGAGATCAAAGATCAGATGGTGGGACATGACCTATACTTTGTGAATCTTTGTGAGGTTGTGGTTGGGGTTGTAGTACCAGACAAGAGTGGGCATGGGTTTCCTTTTGGGTAGGGGGAGATGGTTATAGAGATGTGGCTTCAGGGGATGGTATATGTATGTGGCCCATGTGTACTGGCTATGGTCTACCATAATATGCATGATATTGCATACCATGGAATACAAATTTTGGCATGTGGTGTCACACTTTTAGAGGTGTGTTTCTTTGAGCATATAGTTGTATTTCATCTGGTTTTTGAAAAACCATCCATTCGAGAAGAAAAAACCTATGTTTATTATTATGAGGTGGTGGCACATAGACATGTAGGCCACTTGAGGAATTGGATACACTTGTTAGATACTTTGAGAGATTGTACTTGGAGACCATACAATGGATGTCCAGTTTGAGATGATGAGGACGATCACCTCTAATTTTGTAGATATGAGAGATATTTTATTGGGTGTTTGATTCAATACTCACATATTATTGAGATACATCTTCTTGACAGGGTTTTGAAATAGTTTAGGGAGATAAAAGGAGTAATTGGTAGTTAAGAATAGTTTTCACAGTGCTTTAAGAATGCGAGAGGATGGGGACCACTAATCCCTATAGCTACAATAGTGCCACAATTCACCACTTTGGCTCCACTGAGATGAGATTGGTAGTTAGATACTACTAATGTAGTGACTATAAGTAACTATGATGCATGGTGGGTTAATCATAGACCTATTTTGTACATGGATCTAGGGGTTTCACTACTTATTGATATGTTTTCTAGGCTAGACAACAATGGAGGATGTATGGGAGGAGAGGTCAACGAGGTAGACATGGTGGATGAGGAGGGAGAGATGGAGGCAGAGACAATATGATGGTGTTGAGGTAGATGATAGGGGTGGAAGAGGTGTTTTTGTAGGTGTTCTTGTGGATGCCCCTATAGTTAGGGGGGAGGATGTGTAGAACTTAGAGGAGATGAGCTCGTGGGTGAGGATGTGGAGGTTAATGTTATAAGAGAGAGTGACGAGGAGACATATAAAAGAAACAAAAATAGAGTTGGATCTATCTCCTCAGGGGGGGATTAGATGGAGATGGAGGAGAGAGGATATAACATTGATCTCATGGACATTGTCATGGGTGGTTTTGATGAGGTATCTTAGGATTTACCTATCCAGGTTTTAGTGGGAGGTAACAAGGATGTGACAAAGACCTCTGATATAGCCATCTTGAGACAACATCAAATACCTACATGGGAGACTGGATGGAGCCCTCAAGATGGTGACATAGGAAGATGCTTTACAATGGAGGCTGAGATGTGGAGGATAGGGCTATAGCTAGAAAGACATAGATCCAATGGTATGCCTTGAGGGTGACTACTCTAGAGGTGAGGATGGCCCGCACTATTAGGGAGATGGATCAGGAGAGGGAGAGTATAAGGACAAATGTACATGTAGTAGGGGCTAGAGCTAGATAGGTAGACCTTTCCATCTTCAAAAGAGAAACTACATTGCATAAAAACAACATGAATACGACCCCTTGAACCAGAACATGGTCTTTAAATACAATCCCAACTTGTGCACTACTTCCAGATAAAACACAACCTTGTTATCAGTAAGATGAACGTATGTCCCTAACACCATCTGACTATGAACCATTTCTTATAGCTAAATTAAACCAAAAAAATGGAGGGAAAAATTTTGGGAGCATATATGTTCCATAGTTTCACTCGAGAAATCTTGCACTTGTCAATTATTGAGAAGAAGCCACATCATTTGGATGTGGGAAAAAATAATGACAACCATGGGGATCTTCCTGTGCATGAAGAAAATGTTCCCACTTGCTCAAAACATGTTCACCCTAGATGAAAGTAGAGGCTCTCCTTCTTGAGATAAATTTGAGAAAGCCCAATTTAGAAAGGATTCTATAGATCCAAACCTAATACCAATTATGATAAAAGTATGAACAAAGTGTTCCACCATAAATCACATCTGATAAATTATAATGGTACTAAATTATAAAGAAGTGTTCCACCATAAATCATATCTGATTAATTATAATGGAGAGAAGGAGAGAGAGCGAGAGTGTGAGGAATTCAAAAGGTTCATTTGGTGGAAATCAGAAACCTGGTGTGGATCAGCCTGCTGGAGAAGAGAAGGATGGTACGTGATCTATGGAGATAGTGGACAAGCCTCCTACAGCTGGTAAGAAAGATGTTGGTGCATTTTTTGGGGCAACATTGGGTCATGGGGATCCTGGTGAGGGAACCATCACATGTGAAGGGAAGCCTTTTGGGTTAGGTGAATAGCCTCGGAAATGGTCATCCCTATTTGGGATTAAACCGAGTGGTAAGTCTCATCTTCCCCAGGTGAAGAATATCTCTGATCCAATGTATGAGAAGTTTACAATTTCTATATTGGATCCAGCCATATACCACAACATAGCATTGATGGATAACTCTCTAATAGGTAAGTTCTTGGAACCCAAACCTAATATTGATGTAGTTAGAACCTATGCTAAGTGAAAGTGGTTTCTGAAGGGTCAGCTTAAAATTTCTGTAATGCCAAAAGGTTATTTTTTTTCTCATTTTTGTGTGAGGAAGATAAGTCCTGTATTCTCTGTGGAGGACTGTGGATGGTAGGTAAAATGAATCTTGCACTTCAAAAATAGAACCCTAATATGGATTTGAATATATATTTTTTTGTTCAAGTACCGATATGGGTTAAGCTCCCAAGATTACCGATGGAATACTAGTTTGAGGATGTTTTCTCAGGGATTGCTAATTCCTTTGGTGAACTACTGTCTATATATCCAATGACTGCATCAAGGAAAAGATTAACCTATGTGATAATCTATGTAGGGTTAGTGCAAGATACAAATATTCCCACTATAGCGGAGATAGTCTCAAATCTAGGTAAGTGGAATCAAAGCATAGAATATGAATCTATCCCTTTTGCTTGCTTTCACTGTAATAAAGTTGGGCACTGAGAAAAGAACTATCCCTCAAAGCCAAAGGTAAAAACCAGTAAACCTACTAATAATAGGGTGTGGCAAGAGAAGGGGAACCAATCTAAAGAGAATTTAGATCACAACATACAGGGGTGAGTGCCGAGGAAAAAAAGTGGAAGGAAATGGAGATAACCTAGATAGTAGGGTTGAAACAAAGGCAACAAAAGGAGAGCGAGACATCTCAATTAATAGGGATATTACTTATCATGAGGCAAATCAGATGATGGGGTTTGCAGATTTAGTAATTAAAGATTCCTATGAGAAGAATGATAGACACGAGAAAGAAAGACTTAACCAAGATAATGATAAAAAATGTACAGAGAATAATCAGAGCGAGAAAGTACTAGAGGAGGGGGAGATCGAGAACCATGAGACAAGTGGGGAAGAAGAGGATTTGAATACAAGTTGTGAAGTTGATATGGAATCCTTTTAGGATGCGCAACAATGTAACATTCTTGGTCTAAGATTCTTAGAAAGATCTCAAAAATCAGTGGAGATTGTCAAATCCACATTTCCTGAAAGTAAAAACAAACCCAAATGGGGAGATGAAGCGGAAAGAAGTAGAGTCATTAGGAATAATTAGTTTGATTAGGAAGATGAGCTCCATATTCAAGGGAAAAACAAGGATAGGAAATGATCCATTAATACCCCTCAGTCCTCAGTGAAAACTAGGTGCATGAAGGCAGATGTTGGGTTGCAGACATCCCCTATAGGAGGACCACCAAAGTCTAAACTAAGGGAACAAGAGGTCTGAAGAAACATTGTGAATGGTACCCAACTTACCATCCATGAGGTATGCTCTCTAAAAATAAATGAAGATTATTTCTTGGAATATGAGAGGTCTTAATAGTCCTCATAAGAAGGCTATTCTTAGGAACTTGGTTAGGGATCATAAGCCTAATATAGTTTTAATTAAGGAGACAAAAATGGCTAAACATAAGGTAGAGAAATTTAAATTTTTAAGATTGAGATGTTAGTGGGGGATGTTTGGAGGGTGCTTCAGGAGGAATTGTGTCCTTTTGGACTCTTAACCATATTAAAAGAGATTTAATCTACCAAGATCACAACATGGCTTCTATGAGATTCCAACATATCAAAGAAGGGACATCATGGATCTTAACCAATATATATGCTCTGAATACAAGAACTGGTAGAAGTAGGATTTTGAAGAAATTGGCTACTTCTAGAACTACGTTCAATGCAGGAAGTTGGCTGATTATGGTAGAATTCAACATTCCCATAAAGGAACAAGAGAAATTTTGGTGGTATACCTTCATAGCTTGACAGTAGAATGGATCTAATAGAATTTATCAACACTAAATCCCTTCATGATATTGATCTGCAGGGTGCTAAGTATAATTGGACGAGTAGGTGGACTGGCGATGCTTTAATCCAGGTTCAGTTGGACATGGCCCTTATCTCTAATGACTAGTTTTTCCCCTATCACTGTACTCTGGCTTCCCATGCTAGGATAGGCTAAGACCGCTATCCTAACTTCTTCTTAGCTAACCCTATTAAAGGAAAACATAATTTTACTTTTAGATTTGAGAAAATTTGGACTATGCATCCAAATATTGAGATCATGGTTGGGGTATGGTGGAATATCACTATTGGGGACAACTATGTTTAAGGAAGTCAAGAAACTTAGGTATGTTAAGGATAGCATTAACAATTGGAATAAGGAATTTTTCGGGGATATCTTTGCTTCTAAATCCTCTATTCAAGCCAAGCTTGAAGATATCCAGGATAAGATTCAAATTGGAGGCTATTATATTGTCTCCATCATGGATGAGAATGAAGTGTTGAGGAAATATCATGATATTATAGCCAAGGAAGAGGTTTTTTGGAAATAGAGATCTCGAACCCTTTGGCTAATTGTTGGAGATAAGAACACAAGATTCTTCCATATGACTACAATGAAGCATAAATCTACTAGCATGATTTCTCACTTGGTCAAGGAGGATAAGATTATAAAAGAGGAGAATATCTCTACGGAAGCTAAGTCTTTTTTATCTAACTTCCTTCTAGCTGAGAATAACCTCAACCAAGAGGCTCAGGATTGCTTCCTAGAAGGTATCCCCCAAGTTCTTGGAGAGGATAAGAACAACTACATGTCAGCTATTCCTTCAGATGAGGTCAAAGTGGTGGTCTTCTCCTTTGAAGGTAATAAATCTCCTGGACCTAATGGTTTTCCTATGTTCTTCCAGAAATTTTGGCACAATGTGGGGAAGGATATCACCAATGTTGTTAAGGAATTTTTTGGCACTAGAAGCATCATAAAAGAGATCAATGGGACATTCCTTGTCCTAATTTCGAAGATAGTGGGTGCTGACACTATGGATTTATTTTTCCCTATAAGTCTATGCAATTATTTTTACAAAATTATCTCTAAAGTCCTCACCTCGATATTGATGGCTTTGCTACCTTCCCTCATAACCCCCCAGCAAAATGGGTTTGTGTCGGGAAGATGAATTTTGGATTCAATCATCTATGTTCATCAAAATATTCACTCGATGGTGGTGTCAAAAAATAATGGCTTCCTTTTGAAACTAGACCTCTAAAAAGCTTATGATAGAGTGGACTGGTCCTTTCTTCAAAAAAATTTGTTGGCATTTGGTTTTAGCTTGAGAAACATTCAGATTATCATGCAGGTAGTGTCTTCTTCCAAATTCTTGTTCATTGTTAATAGTATCCCTAATTATTTCTTCAAATCTTCTAGGGTTATTAAGCAAGGAGATCCCCTATCTCTGATTCTTTTTCTTATCATGGATGAATGTTTAGGGAGGCGTATTGGTAAGCTAGTGGAGAAAGGTAGCTACAAAGGTCTCACCCCTTCCTCCTCTCTTCAGGTCTATTCCCACCAACAGTTTGTGGATGATTCTATATTCATGGTGAATGCCACTATTAAGGAAGAAAATGAGCTTAAGAAGACTCTTGAAAGTTATAGTTCAACCTCTGGGTAGTTTATTAACTAATCTAAAAGTTTTTTGTACTTTATCAATACTCTGGAAATGAGGTAGAATAGAATAAGTAATTTATTGGGCTGCCAAATTGGTTCCCTTCCTTCTTCCTATCTGGGGATTCCCCTCTATCAGAAGCCCCCAGACTCTTTCTAGAGCTCTCTTGTTGATAAATTCCACAAGAAACTTGTTGTCTGGAAAGGATCCCTTCTTAGTCAGGTAGGAAAAATCTAGCTCTTGAAAGCTTCTCTGCAAAACCTTCTGGTGTATGTGATGAGCCTCTTAAAAATGCCAGTGAAATATGTAGATGCTATTGAAAAGATTCAAAATATTTTCTTGTGGTCTGGGGTGGAAGAGAAGAAAATAATTTCTCTAATTACATGGGAGAAGGTTTGTAGACCCAAAAATATTGGTGGTCTTGGCCCAAGTAGAATTAGACCTATAAACAATGCTCTCTTGGCTAAACAAATTTGGAGAGCATATAATGGAAGTGGAGAATGGAACTCAATATGGAAGAATGAATATATAAACAATATCCATACTTTGGACAATTTTATTAATTCTGATGAGGTCCCAGCTAGATCTCATATTTGGAATCAAATTGTCAAGAATAAAAAAAGCATCTCGGAAGAAGTGGCTTGGAAAATTGGAAATGGGAATAGAGTTTAATTATGGGAGGATTAATGGATCATGGACTCACCCTTTCTAATTTCCCTGAGTATGTGCCTTTTGTCTATGAGTGTAAAGGGAAGTTTGGTGTCTTTGTGGGGGATTATTAGAGGTCAAAACATTATGTGAAATTAACTCAGATTAATCCCACATTATCTTTGATCCAGAAACATCTCCAGTCTATCATTATTGATAAGGATTGCTCTCATAAGATAATCTGGAAGTCTAACCTTGATGATAACTTTTCAGTTTCTTTTGCGGTCAATAGGATGTCCTTATCTTGGGAACCTCCTCCATGATGGTCCATGGCTTGGATAAAGGGGATTATCCCTAAGATAAATATGTTTTTTGGATCCTCCTTTAAAATAAGATCTTAACTATAGAAAACTTGAAGATAAGGGGGTTTACTATTCCTAATAGATGTTATTTGTGTCAAAAAGCTAAGGAAACAATGGATCATATATCCCTCCACCACCTGTATACTATCCCTATTTGGGATAAGGTCCTTACATGCTTCAATATTAGTTGGGTCTTTCCACAAGATATCCAAGCTATGTTCAAGTCCTAGAGTTGCCGCTCTCACAATTCCTCCATTAAGATTTTATGGAATCTCTCCCTCCCACATCTCTTATGGGGAGTGTGGAAGGAAAGAAACAATTGTATTTTAAAGGACAAAGCCACTCCCCTGGAGACTGTTTACCATAAAATATTTAGAGCTATTCTGGATAATCTTTCCCTAATGGGTGAGTTATCTCCCCCCTCTTGTAAAAATGATGACATTATTTTTAACTTGTGGAATGTGCAGGGTAGGTTCAAAGTTGTGACTACTACTAATAAAAGAGAAGAAGCTACTTGCAACTATCCACCCAAGGGATGAGTGAAGATAAACTTTTATGGGGCCTCAAAAGGGAACCTGGGCCCTGCGGGTTGTGGTGTCATAATAAGAGATGATAAAGGGGTTTTCTTAGAGCTGATTTCCATTCCTATAGGAGTTCAGACCAACCATGTTGCTGAGGCTATCGCGGATTACCAAGCTACCCTTCTTTCTTAAAACTAGAATTGCACTAAAGTTTGGATAGAGGGTGAATCTAATAACATTATTAGACATCTCAAGAACCTAAGTCCTCCCTCTTGGACTATCAAAAATATTATCAAGGCAACTAAGGATATAATCACCACCTTTGATAACTGTCTTATCACCCATGGTTATCAGGAGATTAATGTAGTTGTTGACTGGGAAACCAAAATGGAAATTAAAATGGATGACATCACTAGATGGTGTGGTGAGGGCAGTTTCCCTCATGATGTGAAGGCATAGTTAAATCATGACCGTACACGAGGAGGATAACATGTTATTTATTCCTAATTACAATGTATATCACAAGGATCATGATAATTTATTATGATTATTATGGGAGCCTTTTTAAAAGTAGGAAGAGGTGCAAGATAATGATTTCACATGCTTTGTGGGTGAATATTATCATTTTATGTGTGATAATCTTCATTTCCATAACACCTAGTTTTGGAAATTTGCAGAGCAGTTGGGTAAAAAAGAATAGAGTTGAGAATAGTAAATGGGGGGAAATAGGAAGAGAACGGAACCTATGTCATGTGATGAATGGAGGAAGAAGAAGATAGTTTGGCAAATTTTGAAGAGAGGGAAGATTACATATTATATGGAGCAGCTCCATGGTAGTAACTCAGTGATTACCAGGATCTTTTTCAAACATTGGAAGGATGGGAAACTGGTTCTTGGGAGCCAAGCTGTTAAAATTGATGAAGTCATTATATCTGAGGTTATGAGCTAACCAAATGATAGCAAACATTCTATAGAGACAAAAATCTCACTAGGGCAGCCGTGAAGAGATTCCCAAAGAGTGAAAAGGAGAAGAAGCACTTGGTGAAGGTGAAACAAGATGTATTAGGCCCCAAATGATATGCAGAAGGTATGGAGAGAAATTTTGGTTTCTATCATGCATTATATTACCCTTGATGGTAGATATACCAGGGCTTATGGTTACCATTTTTTTTTTTCTTAATCACTTTCGTCACAAGGAAAAAGTCAGTTTCCCCTATTATTTTCTCAGCTCTATGAACTCTACTATAAGAAAGGCTAGGGAGAACCCACAGGGGAATCCTGCTATTCATAAAGGGTTGATGGTTCTCGTTTATGGTGATATTAAAGCCAAGTCCATAGACCATCTCCTCTCCTAGGGTCTAGATTCTGAAGAAGGTAACTCAAATGTGGTTTCTTCTGAGGAGGAGACCACTCACACTGGAATGAATGAGGATTTTGACTCCCCCATGGGAGGTAAGAAAAAGAATAAGGGGAAGGGAAAAGCTAAGGCTTTTTCTTTTGCCTCCACTACCAAGAAAGGCAAGAATATGAGTGCTAAGAAACTACAAATTGCTATTGATTCTTCTTTTGAGGAAGAGGAGGAAAGTGAAGAGTGTAGTGAAGAGGAGGGAGAAGGTGCCCCTCCTAAGAAAAAGACTAAGACTACTAGTTTAACCCATCTTTCTACTAAGGAGGAGGATTTCAAGGAATATTACAATGAAAATGATACTGGAGTCCAGGAGAGGAAAATGAAAGAGATAACTAAGGAGACCCCTGGAGATCTGAACATGGTTGAGGGTGATAATGAAGCTAAGAACATAGATGTGGGTAGGGGAAGTAAAGAAGAAGGGTCGCAAGTTGGAAAAAATAGTGAAAATGATACCTTTGATGTGGGTGCCCTAGTCAAAGGAAAATTTTTATCTACCCAATTGGTAAAAAATTTGACCCGGGGTTTTTGTGAGGCCCTGGAAAGGACGATGGATGATACTGACTAGGTGAAAGGTAAAATCCAAGGCCATGCCAAAATATTGGATATCCTTGAAAATATGGTGATTGGTAAGGATAATTCACTTCCTGAATGCCTTAAATATCTCACTGAGGCTATGGGGAAAGCAGAGGCCATAACTAAGGATTACGGGTTGTTAATAAACAAATTGTTCTTTTAAATTTAACCCTAAAATACCCAAATTACTTAAGAACAATCGAATACAACTGTTGGAAAATTGTTCTTGAAAAAACTAATTTCCCTCTGAATTTAAAGGTACAGCTCCCTTATATGAATGATTTTTAGTGAATTTTGCTCTTTCCTAGTCTAACAGGGGTATGTTCTTAACCCGAGAATAGAAGAGGCAAACCAAGCTAAACCCTAGGCAGGAAATAGCTTGAGCAGGACGAATTCAACTCTAAATCTAGCCAACTCTGAGATTTCATCAATCAGATTAATTCCCAAAATTGGTAATGCATGAACTTCTACTGAAAATGCAGATGCAAGACTAAAGATTAATGACGGAATGACAATGAATCGATCTATATCACAAGAATGTTTCCCAAACTTAAGATAACAATGAATTTCCCCCTTAGCTAATTGTATAAAATCATAATACAAAGCTCTGGTTCGAACACAGATTGTAAATCTAACTTCAAAGAAACATCTAAATTCAATAGAAAGATAAATGCAATGCAAATGGAAAAGATAAAACAATGGTATTCAGACATACAAATTTGACTAAGAAAAATGCTATCTTTCACACCAAAATTTAGTCGGCCTTTGTATTGATTTTGGAAATAGTACATATAGAGTCCTAGATTGGGCCATTACAAAAGGGGGTAACCAAAATGGTTCAACTTCCCCAACTAGAATTGATAACCAAAGGTTTATCCATTACACATTGATCAAAATTTAGTACAAAGAGAGAATCTACTTAAGCTTCGGTTTTGCTCCCTTTGCCTAATTTAGCCCTATAGGCAGTGACAACTGTGATAAATTTGATGAGTTCTTCATGTCTGTTAACATGGACATTGGTGTATCAGATGAGCCACCTGGAATGCTCCTTAGCTAGACTTTTAATTGCATATGTCTGGTCCTTAAACTCTTCCATGGCTTTATAAATACATCCACTCAACTGTTGAAGCTCTAGCACTTTGTCCAAGTGGGTGGAAGATGGCTCTAACATCTTGTCTACATAATCAGAGAATGATTTCTACATATTGGCCAGTCCTATCATTTCCTTACCTTCTCCACTTGTCTGTGATTCTGTATGTAAACCTTGAAGAATCTTGAAGTCTTTGTTTTGTTCTTCTTTGACCTTAACATCTACTTGCTGCAACCCCATCTCAGCCTGGATAATCATTTCAATTTTGAATTCTAGACTTTGAAGCCACTCGATTGGAGGTTCATCTCCCTTCTACAGAATCTTGGCTTTCAACACCTCTTTGATCTCCATCTTCACCGCTACATGGAGCATCACTATGCACTCGTGGCACTTCATTCTCTCAGATGCGAGAGTTTGTAAATTCTTCTCGATGTTATTCCTTTTTGTCTCCAACCTCAAGAGAGTGTTACCCAACTTCTCGACAACTGTCAAACCCTTCAAATTTGAGTCTCTCAACCCATCCCTTGCCGATCTGTGTGAAGTGCCCATTTTCTTGCAACTTGGATAATAAAGCTTGATTCTCCACCACACTGGGATCAAAGGTGGTTTGGGTGTTGGGGACACTTGCAATCAGAGTGAGGAGATGTCTTATGAAATTTGTTAGCTCAGCCTCTTCTGCCTTCAGTTGAACCTTGGCAGTCTTGAGATCTTTGAGTTCTTCCTCTATTACAACATTAGTAGACTTCCACCAGTCCACCTTGGTGTCATGACAAGCCAACCCCATATCAAATGACTGCAAATGAAAATATAAAGCAGTCATATCTTCAAATCTTCCTTCCTTGGTTGGTTTGGCCACTTCCATAGTGAAGTGTCCAGTCTTAGGGTCATGACCCAAAGTAGACATTGTCTTTACTTTCTTTTGTTTGATTGTAGCGGCCTTGGGCTGAAAGGCATGTGATAGAGTATCTTTGCTGGAAATCCCTTCTTCTGCCCTCTTCCTCTTGTGTTCCATAGTATTCTCTATCCATGATTCTGCACTGGTAACTTTGTTGGTAGAAACCAACTCCTCAATGAACAACTTCCTTATGACTGGGGGTGTAGCCTTTGGTCTAGAATCAAATGGATTTACCGAGGTAGGAGAAGAGGACACCAATTTGGATACTGAAGTGACCTTCTACTTTTTCCTGACCTCTTCTTCTAATTCTGTGGTTGAAGGAGTATCTTCACCCACTTCCACTATGATGGGGGACCTTCACCTTGGAAAATCCTAGGTTGAGGTGTCAACTGGTACATCTACAGTGACTGCTTTTGCTGACTGCTCTAGTTCTGCACCTTTGGTGTGTTCCAATATTTGGGAGCGAACCTCCTCCACAATTCTTCTTTGGTTGAACTTCCTTTTCCGGAGGTTCATCGCCTCCACCAGATGGTTGAGAAGAACTCTTGGACATAGTTGGGAGTACTGCCAAAGAAGTTGTTGCAATGTTGGAGGAATCCTTTGTCAGAGTCCTTTGAGTAGGAGGCTTCCTTTCCAACCTCTTCCTTCTTCCTATTGTCCATTCAACCCACTGCTCTGTCCTCTTATAAATACCACTCATTAGGGTCTGCAAGTCACCGACGGATTGGTCTAACATGGGCTTGGAACTGATGGAGAGAGGCTTGATCTTCTCAAGATAGGTATTATCATACATGTGTCGGCTATCATCTAGTAGCCCTTCGACTGCAAAATTGACCTTGAACTTTTTGATTTGTTCAATGGTTAATCTGGCATAGAACCTATCTCTGCTCTCCAGATCATCTCTACAATTGGCCCAGTAGTCTTCAATGTCATATACATGGTGGATAGCTTAGCTCATTTGCGGATAATCATGATCATAATTAACTGGATCATATTGTGGCCTCAGAACATCATAGGTTTCCAACAAAAACCTCTTGGAGAAAGCCTTTAGGACATTCTTCACCTCAGACCAGGAAGCACAACTGTAGGCACCAATAGTCATGGGGAAGTCGTAGCGTTTCTTCTTGGCATCAGCACATATAATATTCACTTGTAGTGCTTACCTCATCACCTCCACCAGTACGAACATATCCATAGGATATCTGGGCAGCTTCAAAGGAAAGTCATCAAAACCTGCAAGACGAAGGTATGAGAAATCTCCGAATTGGATAAAATAGCATCCAAATTGACTGATGAAAGCCATGGTTGATGAAAGACATGGCTTCGAGGGAGAATCCTTTCAGAACAACCTTGTAGCTCCCTACACAATCTCATTGTAAATGCATCATTAACCCGAAGGTACTCTGCATAACTGTTGTGTAATTGTAAAGAGGGGAAAAATTTGTAACTCTTAACACCATCAGGAAATTCCTCTAATCTAGGAAGACCTGGCCAAATTTGGATTGTTTCCAGAATATACAATAGGAATGAAGACATATAAAATTTATTATGGTGCTTAGCTCTATCTAGGGCTTTCGAAAGGTTCTCACTTACCATAAAGGCCCAATCGATGAAGTGGTATTGGGAACAAATTACCTGAACCATGAAGAAGTGATGATCAACAAAATTGAGTGCCTCACTCTCACCTCTGATCCTATGGAGCAACATGAGTATGTCTATGATCTTCGACTTCAGATTAGTGTCGTATAGTGTCTTTGAAAGCTTCCCTTAGGCGCTCTTGGGTTCTTGAAACCATGCTTTCATTATCTCTTTCTTCCAAATTGAATTTTTGGCAATATATTCAATCACCGCTCAACTGTATGTCATTTTTGAATACTCAGCTTGCTCTGGTATGCAGAGCGATTTCTGGACCAATTCTCTGTCAATGGATAGTGGCACCATATCATTGGGCAAGAGGATTTGCCTGGTATCTGGGTTGTATCAAGCGATGCATTCCCAAATCAATTCTGGGGCTTGAACAACCACGGGAAAACTAGCGACGTCAACTAATCCGCTCTCCTTCAACTTCTCAGTGATGGGATGTATCTGATCCACTTTTAGTCTATTTTGGAAGTTTTGCATATCAAATAAATTTAGAGACGTATCTGAAATCTTATGCCATTCAGAAGTAATGTCGTTCATTCCGTCAAATCCCATGAATCTAGAAGCCATACTTTTAATGATTTGATTTGGAAACAAAGAATATGTTTTAAGAATAAGAATGCAGGGGCAAAGAACAACCAGTATCAAATGCTTTAGATTCAAACAATTTGTTAAGCAAACAGTATCTCTGTTGGCAACTTCCAATTGATCTTATAACTTTTGAATTCTTACCGTTTAACGACCGACTTCCCTCACCACATGAATGAAAAGACCTCAACATTAATGGAACAGTCTGTTATGAAGTAAAATGACTTTATTTGAATTAATTACCTTGCTCTTACGGGCCGTTAAGAAATGTCTTTTCACTTTTAGTAACTACAACGGTAACTTTTCTGAGGTAGCGAAAAATTACTTTTCCGCTTCTCCTTTGGGTGGAGAAGTGCTCTCGGTTCAAAAACCTGCCAAAGGGGAAATTTGGTCTGTAAGGGTGCCAAAATGGCATGTGTTGATTTCATCTGCCTTCTTTATATCTCAGATTATTTATGAGATAGATTGTTCCTCGAAATCACTTCATTTAAATGGTTTGGCGGAAAATGTACTCCGTGGGATAAAACCCGTCCGTCGGAGTAGTGGAGAAGCCATTTTTTACTTTTCTGCCTTAGACTTATTTCCTTGATTTCTTTCTATTAAATCATTCCTCTTGACTTGTAGAGGTGTAGTTCAAACACAATAGTCCTTCTAAGCCTAAGGGATCCATTTTAGAACTGTACTTCTTGCTGAGACATCACTTAGTAGTCGTGGGCAGAAGATGCACTCTGTAGATACTTTTCCGCCGTTGGAGAAGCCCAAACCCAATTTTCTGCCAAGCTACAAAATGAAGAGTTATGGCTAAATACTTCAATGTCATGTAAAACTGATGTTAGAAATCTTCGAACCATGGCCTTCACCGGATTGGGAACTTAACCTACCCAATGAAAACATGATCTCAGATGCAGAATCCCTCCAGTTCACAAAAGAGAAGTCAAATTAGGGAAATCCGGTAAAGGTCTCCTATCCTAAGGGAAAATCTAGACTTAGACACAGGACTCACATGAAGCTTTCAAGACCACTATTATACCTCGCACATCCACTTTTGTCTAAAGGCATGCAGACCAAAAGTGGGGCAACATGGGTCAAAGATTAGGGCTATGGATACTAGAATCAATAATATGGAGAAGTTAGTGGATGAATTCAACCTTGAGACTAGGTTAACGACCATTGATGTGAGGGTTTCCAATATGGAAACTTGCCTGAAGAAAATGGGTGAACAAAGCTAAAAAATCCTCAAAGCCTTGGCTGATCATATCAAAATTCTTGTCAGTAAGTTGGAATAGGACAGAGCTGGGGTGGATGCTGAGATTGAGAAGGATACTATTGAGGAGGCTACTGGTCTAGGAAAGAGAGCCCATTTGAGCACATAGAAGAAGATGATCAAGAACAAAAAGGATCTTGAGGAACTGAAGACTGTGACTACCAATATGGACCTCATGGTCATTGAAGCGAAAGAGCTCTTTAGGAACCTTGACTAGGTTTTTCTCAGGGGTTTCCATTTTTTTTGTTGGTTGTCTTTCTGTTTGTTGGTCATTTTGGTTGTCGGGGTGTCTGTTGGCTTTTTGGCTACCAACTTTGCTTCTTTTTGTTTACCTGCTATATCTAGGGGGTTTCAATGATAAATCTTTTGTACAATGTTTCAGGTCCTTTCAAAACCTATTTACCACCTAATCAAAAAAATATATTTAAAAAAAACCATGTGATTAATGAGGGACATGAGTCTTAGGATACACACTAGCATCAACTTTGGCTTGTTCATGAAGTTCAAAATCATGTTTAAACTGCAAACATAAAATTATTCTTTCTCTCTCTGCTAATAAAAAACCCCTATTAGCTAATAAATTTGCCAATTTATTAGCTTCCTTGTAACAATGCAAAATACAATAATCAATAAAGTTTTCACACAAAACTTTGACTTCTTGGATCATATAGTCTATACTCTAGGAGGCCGCTTGAAATTTATTAAGGGTTGAAATAATGTTCATCGAATCACCTTCAATTACCAATTTCTTTGCCTAATAAGAAAGAGCTAATTTTATGCCAAAATGAAAAGCCCTTGCTTCTTTTATATTTTTAGTACCATTGGGGACTCTTACAAAACATGTTATTAGGACTTTTCCTTCATGCTTTCTGATCACACACCCAATACTTGATACTGCTAGATTACCCCTTGTAGCTCCATCAAAATTCAACTTTAAGAAATTCAATTATGGATGTCTCCATCTAATTTCCTTTCTATCAATTTTTCCTTTTGAGTTAACCATCATACTCCCTTTGAAAGACAATTTCAATAGCTTCCAACTATTCAAAATCTCATTATCTCATGTTGTAAAAGGAGAGTCCAACTTCTTGTTTCTAAACATAGAAGCATTCACCGATTCTAAGATAGACATTTTAATTTTGTTGAAAATACCTTCTGGTTGGTTATATTCTTGTCTAAAAATACACCTATTTCTTTCCCACCATAAATTCTAAATAAGAATAGCAGGTGCAATTTCCCAAATGACTCCAAAAAATGCATCACCATACAATAGTTAATTAATTAAATAACTAAAATAATTATTTAATTAAGAGTGATAAAAATGAGGAAACTATTTAATTAAATAATAAAGATTATTTAACTAAAGTTGACAAAAGGGATCAATTAAATAATAAAATTATTTAATTAATATTATAGGAATATAAATAATTAGATAATTAAAAATTATTTAATTATGGGAAAGGAGGGAAATGTTAATTTTGAATTTTGAATTAGAAGAAAGATGCCAAATTAATTAACTAATTAAAACTATTTAATTAATCAAGAGGAGGGTTAGTAAAAAAGTTGCTTGCAAGCGGTGAACAATTTTAGGTGTCTAGAGTTGGTTTCCTTTGTGACTTGAGGATGTATGGCTAACATGGCCTATGTTCTTCCTTGCACTTTATATTTGAGGTTTGTTGTAACATTGGAAATTGAGATGAGTTATTTTGGGGGATGTGATATTGATCAAGGTGATATGAACTGTGCAAATTTAGTTTAATGTTATGTTTTTAAGTTGATTGGTAAAGGGTTACATGCTAAATATACATGTTACCTTGATGCCAAACTTGGAGGATGCGTGCTTATAGATTTAATTTTTGTGGTTACATTGGATGTTGTAATAAGACATTTTAGATCATTTTTTTCTCCTTGTTTGGGCTACTTTCATCGCATTGAGTTGTTGAGGCCAACTTGTTGTGATCATTTCTTTCGGCTAACCTAATTTATGTTCTTCCTAATGATAAAATGTATATATAGAGGATCAAATCAGTTGCAAAAGGTGTGAATTGTGTGTAGATTGTGGAGGATGTGTGATTGAGGAAGCAAAAGTGTGTGATGGAAGTTGTGGGGCCAAATTGATGAATAATTGCTTGAGACATCATGTTAAAAGCATATGCATTCTAAGGAGACTATTGTAAGCTATATGTTGAAGGATTATACACTGTAAATCTCTTTCATTTATCTTGCACTAAGCTATTGAGTATCTTCGACAGGTCCTTCTTTGTATCTTTCTTGGAGATAGTGAGTGTTTGTAGCAAGTCATTTGTATCTTGCTCTACAATTGTGAATCTTGGTTGTAAGTCTAGTAGTGAGCCTCATTGTAATACTTTTCATATAGTGTGAGATATTCTTACTATGTTTTTTTCCTCATTGGGTTTTCTACATAAATCTAGTGTTCTCTTGTGCATTGGTGTTAATTACTTTATCTTTCATTGCTACTGACTAAAGTTATATGTTTTCGAATTAAAGTAGAAAGATTAATATTGTTAAAGATTGACTCACCCCCATTCTATAGGTGTATCCAACACCTATGAGATAGAATATGTATTTTCTAACTGTGAAATCAAGCTCTTGATCATTGAACTTGTGGTATTTTCATTATTGGTTGATGGTCATAATCTTTGTTTATATAAGAAACCATCAACAAGGGGGAATTTGTGAAGCAACTTGTCATGAACACATCTTCAATGCATCTGAAACTGATAATCAACCATTAGGGGCAATAATTTTTACTGAATAACATTTATTTGTAGCCCCATTATAAACTTACCACACTTGGGAACACCTCACCATTCAATAGTAATTTCTTTTGCATCTCATCTATTAACTAAGATTGTCATAAATAAATTTAAAAGAGACATGTTTTTGCACAATGCAATTAGGACCTATTTGATTTCAGTTTGCAATGGTGAACTCTAGTTTGCATATGAATCTTTAGTCAATGTCACCGTCTCACTTCAAATTTCACTCTTTTTCCAACTCAAAATACATCACCACACCAAACATATATAGATTAAAGTTTCATGCACCACCAATTCTTTTTTCCACAAGTTATCAAACTAATGGATGCCATAAAAAATGTTCATCATCATTACACAATATGCAATTTTTTTGCATGAGCTAGTTAATTCAAATTCACCACCAACATGTGTACCTTTCACTACTCATTGGTGTGTCAAACTTGTTCTTATATTTCTTGTTTTAGGAGATCCAACTTCTGGAGGCTATAATTTTTTATTAGAGAGTTCAACTGACGAACCATTTACATCGTGGTAAAGCCTGTGAAATATTTTATCTAGCTATAACTCACTATGTTGATTATGACCACTTTCAGGTTATTTTGGAGCCTCTAAGGCCTTCAAAATTAACCTCAAAAATTTCATTCACAACTTTTAAAAACACCAATTTTATTATCTTAGAATCTAGAGATGATCTTGCAAAAAAAATATATTGGCATGCTTATTTAGCCAATTCGTAGCTTCAAAGAAAATTTTGGATAAGCTCAAATCTAAACTTAAAAGAAACAGTAACCTTGTGTAAATGCAAGGCTTGAGATACCATTTTCCTAACAGTCATGACCTTTTGTACTTTGTTCTCTTCTAACAATGACGATTTTGTGATGTTCTAATCATTTTTTGGAATTATTTATTTCTTGTTATTCTTGATTTGATTTCTATAATTCTTAACACTACAACAATAAATCATGACTTAAAAATCATGCATGTACTCTTTTAAAAGAGCTGTGAATTTAATAATTGTTATGAATTGTGTTATGCTCTATAAAAGACAAATTTATTTTAATCTCAACACATCGCTTTAGGGTTAGGATGTTTTTTGAATTTCTTAGTATCTCTCTCTTCCCTTTTCAAAACCCTAAAAAAAGAAGAATTGACTTCTAACACCTAGAGGTTGTTTCATAGGTCATAATCCCACATTTGTTGTCATAACCCAAAAAGTGAATTATTAAATTATTGTTAAAAAAAAACATTGGATTTCAAATTTTGTCATAAAAAGTTAAAATATCATTCACGTATCTTACTTCTGAATATGAATGAAACAGTTTCAAAAAAAAATGGGGAAGTTAGGATAATAAATGTTTTACTATTTGGGGTTCTTTTTTTGGGGAAACAGGCAGTTAGGGATTTGCGGGGGAAAAAGCTCAAGAAAACCTTTTTTCCTGTTTCAATATCAGAACTTCACCGAGCATGTGTGGGGGAAATTTCTCATCTTTTATCATTCGTATTATTGATAGGCATGCTCATTTGTCAGGGGGAAGATCTGTGAATGAATTGAGCATCAAAATTTTTTCTTTGGCTGCCTGCAAGTATTTTTCAGAGGTTTGTGACAGCACATGGTTGTCTGCCTCCCAAATTTACAATTTAGAAATGACTGTCTGCGTTCGAAGTGGGGTGGTATTTCAACTCTGGCATGTCACTATTTCTGATTTTGACGCTACAATAATTGAGATGATATATATATGATAAAATAGAAGGAAAATGTCACTAGCAGCCAGGGGAAAGGAAGTGGACATCTGTAGTAGCAAGAGAGCTACCACCTCAACTGCGGGTTTTGAAATGCCAGGTTCTTCTTTTGAAATTAGCCATAATTATTTATGGAATTACTATGTTGCTTGCATATTTTTTTTGGATGCTTAGGATATCGTATGAGTTTCTTTAACAATATTAAACTTTATTAGATTGTAAGTCTTGCTTCATTTACCAGCCATACATTGTTTTCCATTCTTTCTCTCCATAGTCTATGCTCGGTTGGGTGGTCTATGCAATCACAAAACCATAGTGTGTAGCCAATGCTCATCTTGTGAGGAAATAACCAAGAACCTATCCTTTGAATCTTGTAGTAATGTGGTGGCTGGAGTATCGTCACTACAGTCTCTCTAATGTTGCTAAGCCTTGTGTTCTTTAACCTACTTCCCCGTAGGAGCAACTATAGGATATGTTCGAGCCACTGGAGTTTTTTTGTTCATGGAATCGATTATGTTTAATTAGCAACTGAATTAAACCCCTGGAATCATTATGTGATAATGTTAGTCACCTATGAGTCTCCCTGCATTTTCCAGTCCGAATACATCTTACAGCCCAACCGGTTTAGGTTGTGGCCATGATAATGCCTTTTTAGTTGACGCCAAACCTTAATCAGCTGAAGGAGTCATCGTTTACGGAAAACATATTTATATACTAGTTTCCTTTTTTATTTATGTATTGGTGAGGAATGATCATTTTGGATATATTTAAATTCTGAATGATATAATTGGTGTGATCAACCCAGTTGAGATGTTGTGTAGATACTTTCTGAACCCTATTTTTGGATTACTGTAGCATTAGAACATTTTGTATTTGTATGTGGTCACAATTCTATTTACTTAGAAGACGTATCCGGGGTAATATGAATTGAACTATATATAGCTGATATTATTTCATTTATGTTGTTGAGTTGAATATAATAGTTTTCTTGCATTCTATAAGACCTTGAAAGGTTTTGAGAAATTCATTATGCGAATAGTGATGTTAAGAGTGACTGAAGAAAAATGTTGATTAATATTGTTTTAGCAGAGTATTGTTTAGAGAAATTTCCTTCCATGTTAGTTTTGTACATGTTATATTTCCGTTATGGAAGGGTGTTGAATGTGAAAGAATGATCATTTTGGATATATCTGAATTCTGAATGTTATAATTAGTGTGTTCAACTTAGTTGAGACTCTGAAACTAAGTTTTATCAAACACAAAAAATGAGTAACCATCTTTTTCCTTGAGGATTCTTCTTGTGAAGTAATGGACTAATCAATTAAAATCTTCTTTTTTTTGTTATAAGATAGATCAGATAAATTAATTATTTTGATATTTAGTTTTCCACTTGATACTTCTTGGGATGAATTGAAGGAGAAACTGCGACGTTAGTTATGCTGAACTTTTATTAAGGATATAATGGCACATAAGTTAATCCTTTCAAATCTATCAAGTTAGCATGTTAACACTTTTAACAATAGTGAGACAAAGCCAATGAGTGTTCTGTGGCCTTATAAATGAAGTCCTAATAGGAGCATAATACCAGTTCTTTATGCAAAGATTGTGTTTAGTCTACTTACAAAATTTGATTGATCTGACATCTAACTGTCACACATTTATGAACTCTTTGATGCTTGATTTATGCAGAATTCAGAACTTGAGGTGTTCGGTACCGATGTTAGAAGGATGATGCTTTCTATTGTATAACTATTCTTGGGAAATATTATAGCTTTTTGTTAGCTTTTGTTAGGAATAGAATAACTTCTGCATGACTATGATTATCTTTGTGGATTTGCATATGGATTCCATGACTATGAGTATCTTTGTGGATTTACATATGGATTCCATGAACTCTATTTGATTGCCCTATCTTATTTTTGAAATGAATATTCCTATAGGGAAAATGTTTTGGATTTCTTGATGTACTTATATGTGGAATTCAAGGACAAAGAGTATGATGCTTAATAAGTTTCGGTTATTCTCTATTGTAACACTGATTGTATAGTATGATTTTGGAACCATCTTTGATTGTTCTATATGAGATGGAAATGAGAACTTGCAAATGTTTAGACTACTCATAGAAGGATGTTGTTTGCTAAAGCATTGGAATGCTTTAATTTCACTATATAAAGTTTGTAAGTTTATATGCACCAATTCCATTACTCCTCTCATTTTTGCTTGTTTAGACTACCTCGAGTTGGGCTGGGTATCTTTCATGTCAGGAAAGATTCTGGGGAAGCATAACTGCTTTGTGGTAGGGTGGAAACGCACTCCTACAATATTCTCGCCCTGATGTTTTGTGTGTAGCAGGTCTCTGGATCTCCTATCAGGAAGGTCATCTTGTATAACATTTTATGCATCTTTTTAAATTGACCATTGGTCTATTGTATTTATATTGCACTCTTATGGCAATTAGTCGATGACTCTTGTAAATCTCTGTTTCTTGTAAGTTGAGATCTTACGTTTATTGCACTTCGACAGATTGGTTGAAGTTTCCCTTTTGCTATTGTTAATTCAACAAGTTGGTCAAATTCTGTTGTCTTTAATGTTTTATGACATGTGATGTATTGAGAGTTTTTGACAGTTGGTCGACACTCTTCTTTACTATGGACTCATGTGTCGCATGTATTCTACAAATTTTGGTCGAACCTTGTTTTTTTTCTTGAAGTTAAGGAAAATTATTTATTTGTTTGTCGATATGTGGGTTTGACATTTGACTGTGTTGACTAACTCCCTTGTCTTGTAGATATTGCTGATGTGGCACCTTTGTTGAGGACCCAATCCCTACATATGGTATCAGAGCACTGAGTTCCACTCTAGGGCCTTGAGTTCGCTATGCCTAGTTGTGACCCTTAGTCGCACAATCTGTGTAATTCAACTAATGCTCAGTCTATGTACATAAGTGACAGTCTTATGTGCTGATCATTGAGACCCCTAGTTATGGTTTCTCTTGATAACAAGGAAAGGATGACTTTTGTGTTGAGTTATACAAGTGAAAATAATCACTTTCAGGACATTGACTCTCACATTTTTGTGTGAGGCTTCTTGGTTGTTCTTGCTTTCTCCCTAAACTTTAAATATGGAAATATTTCTGAAGTGCTTGAAAATGGTGTATTTTTTAATTGGTGTAATTGTGTTTTCTCAAATTGTAACTATGGTGTGAATAATGCACTTAAGGTTAAAAGTCTATTTCTCTGCATGTGTGAAGCAAGAGAGGCTAGGATGAAGGAAAATTATATAAGTATGTATGATATTATGCAATGACACATTTTGCATGTGTGATGCAAGGGAAATAAAATGAAATGACGAGATAGGTCATTTGAGAAAAAATATTATGGAACTAGATCTTCAGAAGATTCTTGGGAAAAGAACCTAACATGTCATGAAAAAAGAAAAACCATGAAATTTTGCAAAAGTAATTGCATGTTGCAAGATATTAAAAAAAATAGAGAGAATTATCAATATTATGTTGCATAAACCAATGGCATGTTATGCTATATAGTGATGTGATCTTTGGGATGTATCTTTTTCGAGTGTTTGGTCATGTTCATAAGTGCACCTTGGACGCAAGGTGTCATGTAGCTTCTACTCCCTCTTTGTGGCTAGTGATAGTCACTCTATATATGTGAACTAGTTTTCATTTTGGTTATGTTATTTTTGACTTTGAAAGTGATGAAGGACTAGCTTGAATTTTTTCTTAGTTTTCTTGTTACTATCTAGCCACCAAATTTTGTGTATTTATCGAATATTCACATTTATTTCTATTGATTTTGCTTATCTTTGGGATTTTGAGTTGAAATTTGTGAACTTTGGATTTGAAATTTCTTATGATCTTGAGGTGGCTAGGATGTGTATTTTATGTTGCTAGTCCTGTGATGTGAAGTGATGTTCTCTATCATGTTCAATGTGGAACATTGATAGAATGTATAAGGGAGTAGATTGCAAAGAACATACCATTCTCATTCCTACCTTGCTTGACATATGTTTTTATCACATGTGAAAAGTTCAAAGTACATTACCATGAACATGGTTATGAATATTAGATATACAATGCAAGAAATAATTAGCATTGATGAATATGCTTGATGTGATTTTTTTGATACTATGAGGAGTAGTGCATGGATATTCTTGAGATGAAGGATTCCATGAAAAGGGTACATTTTAGGACCCTACTATAGTATTACCAGCACATGGGTAATGATGCATGATTAATTACGTAAAATTATATTTGAGGTATTTGAACTTGATGTATTATTTTGATGCATGCGATGTTCGACAAGTAGGTCGGCATCTCTTGATGAAAATGGACTAGAATTATTTTGTGTTAATACACTATTGGTGTTCTTGATAGAATGGTCAACAAATCCTTCCTATGTATTATGTTTTACTTGGCCAGATGGCTCAAATTATGTGTTTTCCTATGATGAATGAGATTGTTCATGATGAAAGGCATGATCCTTTAACTAGTTGACTTGTTGTGTGCTTTCCACGTATCTGTTTAATACAATATTGTATGAAAATAAATTATATGATATGCATGAGTTGCATTGGAAAGGTTACCTTCCGGTGAGGGGTGTTGAATGTGGACAAAACAAGGAAGGGTAAAAGTGATGTTTCCTTTTTCACTCTACCTGCCAGTAGAAATCTGGTATTAAAATACTTTGGCCAAAGTTGTTTGCATAGGTTTTCTTGAATATGCTGCCTATGTTTCATCTCCCTGCCACATCCGTGATTATGTTCTACATTAGGCATATGTGCTTGTAGTTAGTTTTGTGGCTGCACCAGATATCCCCTGCCTTTTGTATTTTTATAGGCTGCAGGGTTGGGAATTTTGCGAGGAGGTAGAATCCCAAGGAAGTGTAAGGCTTTATGGTTGGGCAGAAAGTGTCTGAGTCACACTTCCACCTCGAGATAGCTAATGGAAAGTTGTCCAAGGTCTTATGAGACATGGATCTATAGAGGTACATTTGTCTCAGGGCTTATGAGACAGGGATCTATAGAGGGACATTTGTCCAAGGGCTTATGAGACATGGATCTATACAGGGACAATTTGTCTGATGAAACTTCTATATCTTGTTTCATGATTGACCTTAATGGTCTTTATTTTGATGTATACTCTTTATGTATCACATACTTGATGTATTTGATTTTATGTAATGATGAATTATCATGATGTATTGAAATACTTATGCCTAGATTAAGCACAACTATATAGCTGAAATTATGAATTCTTATTTATGTTAAGATGTAACACTTATTTGACTCACACTATCTTAGAGATGGAAACATAATTGTTATGATGTATTGAGTTAAAATTTCTCTATTAAGTACTATGGTGACAAGATGGGCATGAGGGTCTAGGTCACATAAATGGAAAACTGGATCCACTAATCTTACAGGTGATTTGTGAGCATGCATGGCTGATTTTCTCACTTAGTGCGTACCACATGTTCTAGATGGTATGTATATGATTTATTTTAGTTATTTAAGATCGAGTTATGATCTAAATCTAAGTTGAGTTAAGAAATTATAATCTGTATATGATTATGTTGTCCCTTGTTATTGAAATTTAAAATATTTTCTCCTTTTGAGGTATTGACATTGTGAATGAGCTAAATGTATTGTGAGTGTAAACATATGAGAATGACAGGAAATTAATATGAAGTATCCAATAATGTGGTCAATTCAATGGGATGCCAAGGTATGGTAAAGAAAGCACAGGTATGTGTGTGCTTTGTTGTGATTTTAAGGTATTATGCAGGTTCATTTATAAAAGCATTGAGATAAGGGCATGTTAGAGTTTGATTTGATTATGATAATGACATGAAATGATGCTTTAGTGTTGTTCTTATGAATATAATAGATGGAACGACACATCATAAGAAAGGGGAATATTGTCGAAGAGAGGTAGCCTAACCCTAAAAAACTAGATGGTAGTAATGGAATTCACACACTCACAAAAAAAATTGATTTGATGAATATGTGTGTTACTTCTTTAAGAAAATTTTATAAATTAAAATTTTGAATGCATGGAGAATTGAAAAGTAGAGCATAAATTCCATGACAAGTCAAAGCAATGATATTTCTATTCAGACAAATAATTCTCAATAATTTTTGAATTCTTACACTATCCTGAATGTTGTAAAAACAAAAGAAAGATAGATTGCTTTTAACAAATTGTTTCTCATGTTATATTGTTTCTCATATGATATGTTCCTATTAATGCATCGGGACGATGCATTGTCTAAGGGGAGAAGGATGTCATAACCCAAAAAGTGAATTATTAAATTATTGTTAAAAAAAAATATTGGATTTCAAATTTTGTCATAAAAAGTTAAAATATCATTCACGTATCTTACTTCCGAATATGAATGAAACAGTTTCAGAAAAAAATGGGGAAGTTAGGATAATAAATGTTTTACTATTTGGGGTTCTTTTTTGGGGGAAACAGGCAGTTAGGGATTTGCGGGGGAAAAAGCTCAAGAAAACCTTTTTTCCTGTTTCAATATCAGAACTTCACCGAGCATGTGTGGGGGAAATTTCTCATCTTCTATCATTCGTGTTATTGATAGGCATGCTCATTTGTCATGGGGAAGATCTGTGAATGAATTGAGCATCAAGATTTTTTCTTTGGCTGCCTGCAAGTATTTTTTAGAGGTTTGTGACAACACATGGTTGTCTGCCTCCCAAATTTACAATTTAGAAATGACTATCTGCGTTCGAAGTGGGGTGGTCTTTCAACTCTGGCATGTCACTGTTTCTGATTTTGACGCTGCAATAATTGAGATGATATATATATGATAAAATAGAAGGAAAATGTCACTGGCAGCCAGGGGAAAGGAAGTGGACATCTGTAGTAGCAAGAGAGCTACCACCTCAACTGCAGGTTTTGAAATGTCAGGTTCTTCTTTTGAAATTAGCCACAAATGTTTATGGAATTACTATGTTGCTTGCGTATTTTTTTTCGATGCCTGGGATATCATATGAGTTTCTTTAACAATATTAAACTTTATTAGATTGCAAGTCTTGCTTCATTTACCAGCCATACATTGTTTTCCATTATTTCTCTCCGTAGTCTATGCTCGGTTGGGTGGTCTATGCAATCACAAAACCATAGTGTGTAGCCAATGCTCAGCTTGTGAGGAAATAACCAAGAACCTGTCCTTTGAATCTTGTAGTAATGCGGTGGCTGGAGTATCATCACTACAGTCTCTCTAATGTTGCTAAGCCTTGTGTTCTTTAAGCTACTTCCCCGTAGGAGCAACTATAGGATATGTTCGAGCCACTGGAGTTTTGTTGTTCATGGAATCGATTATGTTTAATTAGCAACTGAATTAAACCCCTGGAATCGTTATGTGATAATGTTAGTCACCTGTGAGTCTCCCTACATTTTTCAGTCTGAATACATCTTACAGCCCATCCGGTTAAGGTTGTGGCCATGATAATGCCTTTTCAGTTGACGCCAAACCTTAATCAGCTGAAGGAGTCATCGTTTACGAAAAACATATTTATATACTAGTTTCCTTGTTTATTTATGTATTGGTGAGGAATGATCAATTTGGATATATTTAAATTCTAAATGATATAATTGGTGTGATTAGCCCAGTTGAGATGTTGTGTAGATACTTTCTGAACCCTATTTTTGGATTACTGTAGCATTAGAACATTTTGTATTTGTATGTGGTCACAATTCTATTTACTTAGAAGACATATCTGGGGTAATATGAATTGAACTATATACAGCTGATATTATTTCATTTATGTTGTTGAGTTAAATATAGTAGTTTTCTTGCATTCTATAAGACCTTGAAAGTTTTGAGAAATTCATTATGCGAATAGTGATGTTAATAGTGACTGAAGAAAAATGTTGATTAATATTGTTTTAGCAGAGTATTGTTTAAAGAAATTTCCTTCCATGTTAGTTCTGTACGTGTTATATTTCCATTATGGAAGGGTGTTGAATGTGAAAGAATGATCATTTTGGATATATCTGAATTATGAATGTTATAATTGGTGTGATCAACTAAGTTGAGATTCTGAAACTAAGTTTTATCAAACACAGAAAATGAGTAACCATCTTTTTCCTTGAGGATTGTTCCTGTGAAGTAATGGACTGATCAATTAAAATCTTCTTTTTTTTGTTATAAGATAGATCAGATAAATTAATTATTTTGATATTTAGTTTTCCACTTGATACTTCTCGGGATGAATTGAAGGAGAAATTGCGACGTTAGTTATGCTGAACTTTTATTAAGGATATAATGGCACATAAGTTAATCCTTTCAAATCTATCAAGTTAGCTTGTTAACACTTTTAACAATAGTGAGACAAAGCCAATGAGTGTTCTGTGGCCTTATAAATGAAGTCCTAATAGGAGCATAATACTAGTTCTTTATGCAAAGATTGTGTTTAGTCTACTTACAAAATTTGATTGATCTGACATCTAACTGTCACACATTTATGAACTCTTTGATGCTTGATTTATGTAGAATTGAGAACTTGAGGTGTTCGGTACCGATGTTAGAAGGATGATGCTTTCTATTGTATAACTATTCTTGGGCAATATTATAGCTTTTTGTTAGCTTTTGTTAGGAATAGGATAACTTCTGCATGACTATGAGTATCTTTGTGGATTTGCATATGGATTCCATGACTATGAGTATCTTTGTGGATTTACATATGGATTCCATGAACTCTATTTGATTGCCCTATCTTATTTTTGAAATGAATATTCCTATAGGGAAAATG
>MU223893.1:817957-835753 GCA_018584345.1 Thuja plicata
CCTTGGAGTGTTTACTCACGTCCTTCGTGAGTATATACTTTTCAAGAGAGGGTTGAGCGTTTGATATACTGTATCAAGTGTTTAGTCCTATATGTTATGTAGTGGTACAAAACTCACATCAACAAGTTGTGGGTCTCATATCAAGTTTGGATGCATGTTGGGAGCTACTCATGGAAATTAGGGCTACGCGCAAAAACAAACCCAAATAGTATGAAGTTATTTACAAGCTAGTTGTAAAGTATAAAATTACAATATGTAAGGAACCTCTCAACTTTTAGACGCTTTTAAATCAAAATTAGAGCTAAATGCCTATCCAATTTGATAACACAGTCATGCCATGACACGCTACCTTGTGTTGCCATTATAGTTATGTCCCTCGATGTAATCATAAATTTATCACTTTGATGTAAATGAAAGCTTTTCTAAGATCCAAGAAATTGAGAGACAGGAAAATTATTGGGTAGATGAAGTAGATTGGTATCTCACAGTAAATCCAAACGGAAACAAAATGATGTTGCTGAAGGAGCTAGGTAGGCTTGAAAAAGAAAGATGGTACTAGAATTATAATTTTTCATCCTTTGGCAGAGGAGAATCAAGGGACAGAGATTCAAATATATCTTGGCAAGGGAAATTGATAGTTTGAAGGAAATCAACAACGAAAACCTCTGGAGATACAATGGATATTTTCAAATGGTCGATAAAAGAAAAAAATTAGGAATCGATACAATGGATATTTTCAAATGGTCGATAAAAGAAAAAAACTAGGAATCGCTTGAGTTGGAGAAAGGAAAACAATTTTGCAAAATTTGCTTCTGTGTCAATGTTCCAATGGAGGAAAAAATAGGTAAGATGCTCACTCCCTAAACCTATTGATAATCTAGATTGGGATTAAAATGATGTTCGACGGGGGAGAAATAAAAAGAATTGGAGGACTCGAGAGAAAAACCTATTGATAAAATGGGTGATGCACATAAATGTTCTATCTTCTTTGCCCTAGATTGATCTTTTGGACAACGACCAAATTGCGGATCTCACATCCAAAGTCATATTGCAAAATTTTGAAATTTGAAACCGATAAAGCGAATTACTATGAAATGGATTGGAGAGCACTGAAATTCAGTTTTTCAGAATTGTTTCTCATCAAAAGGGGTTTTCATTTTCATTTTTGAAAGAGGAAAGCTAGAGATCTATCTTGTGATTAATGAGAGGGCTTGGTTTCTTAATGGATCTGGCCTTTACATTATAGAAGGGAACCCAATTTCAACACGAGCTCTACTCAGATTAATGTTGTTCTTGTTTGGATCAAGCTTTTGAATCTTCCAAGACAGTACTAGACTAGGACACCGAGATCTTTAAAAAATTTGAAAAACAATGGGCTCATTTTAGAAGCTTGAAAATTTGTTGATTGAAAGTAGGGGTCTTTTGCTAGAATATGTCTGCTTTTATATGTCACAAAGAATTTCCCAGAGCCTTTGAACCAAGTGAAGAGTAAAAGGGACTATGACTCAGAGGAGTTGAATCTTATTAATCTTCATCCAAATTTGCAAAACTAGACGCTTGCATCAAAAAGGAATCAGATGAGCCAAACAATTGGGGAGTCCAAAATTGCCATAACAATTGAGAAGTCAAAATTGAGGTTTTGGTAGAGGTGTAAAATGAAATCCATTGGAAGACTTTCAATTTCGCAGTCACAGGCAGTAAGGAAATTTGAGGATGGTTTTGATTCAAAGCATTAATCCAAGGGCAAGAAGAGATTGGAGGAAGAATCCAATCCACCTTACAGAGAAATATGAGGTTCGTTGCTCTCCGAGGGAGTAATGAAGATTATTTATCGAAATGTTCTTGACAAGCAATGTTTTATTAAGCATCAAATAGACAATGTTGAAGTTTATGTTATCCTTCAAGAAAGTAAATTGAATCTTTAAAATTCAAGAAGCCTTTTTGCTTATTGATTCTCTTTGCAAAGGATTAAACTATAAATATGTAATGGTGCAATACCAGGGCAAATTAAGGAGAAAAGGATAAATGATTATGAAGTCAACTAATAATAGAATCAACATAGGTAGTATCACTTGGGTCACATATATCATCATCCATTACACAGGGAAGAGTTATATTAATGGAAATGGAAATATTATTTGTAACTCTTGCAAAGAAAAATGTGAGAGAAGGAACATTGGCAATGTTCTTAAAGTGGGGTTTTGGAAATGAGATGGATAGTTTCTATGTCTATAGTAAATATGGAGATAGTAATAAGAGTTTCATGATTGTGAGGTAGAAAGAGACAATTAAGAGGGTCAAGATCATTATTATTGTAGTTATCAAGGAAGATCATGTTTTGTCATAATGTCACCGAACGATAAAGAGTAAATAGAGGGAGACATTATTAAGAGAAGGAAGTATAGAACTATCATCCATAAGTTCTTAGGTTATGTTCTTTAGGATTCAACAATGGCTAGTGAAACTTCCTAATAATTGATTGTAGGGACAATAAGAGTTAATTAATTTTATTTTTTGCTATTTTTTTAAATGGGGACATCTAAGAGTGATTAGTTTGATTTCTACAAGAAAGGTCTATAATTTCTCTTTTATCAGTAAAAGGCCTAAGCCAAATTATTTTATTAATTTAAACCTATTTACAACCCAACTCACTAGGGGCACCGATAGGAAAGAGCTGAGCAGATAAAACCTCTGGTCTTGCTCCAAAAAATAAAGAAATTTATAGTCTCATTTACAGGCGTCTCGTTTACATATACAGGGTAGTGATGACAAATTAGGTGACCTCATTTACATGCTTATGTCAATATCATTACAGAAGTACTAAATCACTACATATGCTATGTCGACACAAATCCCTTTTCATACATGAGGGGTCAAATTTAAGGAATTACACTTCCTTTGATACATACTATTTATACAACATTTTAGGGCATGTCTGGCTATCCATCTCAAAACCATGGATGGATGCAAACAAAGCAGACCATTAGTACTTGCAAAGGTCCTTAAAAGTCTTTCTCGATCTCTGTTGTGCCTGTGATATGCTGCTCTATGTGTGAGTCTCTTTAACCTGCAAGTGCTATACAACAAACCTACCTTGCCTTGCTTATTAGAAACCAAAATAGGAGATATTCTTGCCAATTTATCCTAGCATATCAAATTAAGAGAAGAAAAACTTCTGCCTCATGTATTACATAACTGCTTTTCCTACTAAAAGGGACATTATCCTAGCTGTAATCATTATTATCTCCTCCATATCAAGGAACAAAAAGGGCACAAAAGCTGTTAAGAGCACAATTCAGAGCCTTATGCATACAGATTGATTATTTCAGCCTCAAACAAGGCCATCTTGCCACATCTACATTATGGCTTATTCATTAGTTACATGAACACTTCTACCTCAGATTAACCTACAAATGCTATACAGAGTACATTACCATGGCTTTATCTGTAATGTTACTGTTTTAATGACTTGAATCATTTAATCAACACACGAACCTCAGCAAATACTTAATAACAGGAATAAAATGGAGGAACATACATCTTAGTCCGCACTACTGAGGTAAGGGAACTTCACTTTACCATTATAGTTCGAGCAGAGATATATGATCCTTCAATAATCACAAGGCTATCAACAATAGAAGCAATTATAAAAACTAAGGATAAACTACTATCATTCCTGCTCATAGTTGGCAATCTTCCTTCATTAAAGGAAATACTGGTACAACACTTATACCATTTCATCGCAATAGAAGCAATTATAAAAACTAAGGATAAACTACTATCATTCCTGCTCATAGTTGGCAATCTTCCTTCATTAAAGGAAATACTGGTACAACACTTATACCATTTCATCGTTATAATGATAATTGACATATCTAATACCTAAGGCCAGAGTCAAAATATGATCCGTAAACAAATGAACAGAGCCTTGGGAGGATCTAATGAGAATCAAAGGTGACACCCCTCCAGCTCTAATAAATCGTTCTCCCTGTTGATTGATAAATGGGAGGCATAAACAAAATCTTCGCAATCCCTTATAACTCCTTAGGATAAACATACAAAATCTATACCAGCAGTAAAGTGGAGACATTATGTCCAAACAACGTAGAAGCACCGAAATTCTACACCATATTCTAAATAGGCAAGGATATACATGCATGGAACAATACTCCAGTAGAGACAAAAATCTAATCAAAGGCTAATAAGAATGTCTACAACTCTTGATGATACCTACCAATGTAAGATAATATTGCAAGATCTAACAATCCGCCACTGAGGAAAAAGAATTAGGCCACGACCAGCAAGGAAGAAGAGGTAATCTACAAATGGACAAAAACTGCTAACAAGAAAATAGAGCAAAAGAGAAAATAGAGGAGGGATAAACCAAGAAGACTACTAAGATACAACAGGCAGAAACGACAAAGGAAAGCAACGTACAAAGAAGATAAGAAAGAAAAGAACTATATGTGTGTGTGTATAATAGTAAGAGTGCCAGAAATGTACTCATATACAAAAGCCAAAGAGGGGGCAAACAGGGAAGGAGAAACAGGGGAAGAGCAAAAACCGAGACAGAGAAGAGACAGGTCAAATAAGAGCAAATACCTGCTATTACATTGATGAGAACGTTAAAAATGGTTATTGTGCCTTCCCAATTCATGTATAGGCATTATTAAATTAAATGCATTAGCTTACTACAATGTTATAATGTCAATGTCCCAAATAGGGTACCTCAGTCTGGGCCAGATACCCAGAGCATCATTCACATAATCAATATGAAAAGATTCTCCCCAAACAAAAAATAACAAGAATCCTCTGATATCAACCTTAAGCAGCAAACTCCTCCCAAAACATATAAAGAAAATTTAGAAATCGTTTACAATGCTATCACATGCCAGACCAGAATTCTCAAATCTAACAGAAGCTTGATGACATACTTTGACACAGCCAGACAAAGTTGAAACAAACAACCATTTTATAGTAATATGACCACACAAATATAGTTATAGCTATGCTTTCAAATACCATAGATGTATATCGGAAAAAAACTAGTCAAGTCCATAAAGAGCAATATGCTTAACCATAGTAATTAAGTCTGTCCAAGCTATCTTATAATAAGTCAACAAGACAGGCAAATTAAAAGAGTATATGACTTGTGAAATGAAAACGTCGTATGAGCCGTAAAAACCACATCGAAACTGGGCCAAACTGTAGAAAACCAACATGACGAATACTATATATGACCAAAACTTATCTCCAGAGCCAAACTCACCCCATACACAGAGCTATTTCTTAACCACCCACTTGATGATGATTATGTCCTCATCAGAACCTTCATCCTCATCACCTAACTCTTCAGTGTCCACCTTGAGTTTCCCTCTCGAGTCACTCTTGGAGGGCTGACCATGAACCCGACTGTTCTTGATTATTATGGGGGGTATGATTTGGATCTTATCCAAATCCACATTTTCAAACTATGGTGGAACTTGGAAGCCTTCTTCCAGCATATAGTTCTTTAACCACAAAGTGTCTGCAATGGGAACTATTCACAACCATTTAAGCAGGAAATGAATGTTTCTTTCCATTTCCAACCAGTGTTCATCAATGACATTCTTTTCCTTAAACACCAAATTCGGCCTCCTCACAACGTTCTCAAGATTTTCGATTCCCCCAATATCAACCATCATATAATCTTCAGGGTGGGGGATTTCAAGGCTGTCATTAACAAAGCTGTGAGAGGCTGTGTCAATGCAGCGACATATTTGCACCTTAGTAAACAAAATATGTTGTTGATAAAATGTGTTAGCAACATGTGTGTTAGTCTATTGGAGGTAATCTTCCATATCAAGATTAGAAAGATAATTATAATCACTAAAATTCATTTCTTGAAATTGAGGTATGAGGTTTAAAAAAATATAAGTTGTAATATGGAATTAGGAGAACAAAATTACATGTGGATGCATAAGTTAAAGAGCTGAGAAATAAGTTCTTGAAAAAAAAATGTCTGCAATGCCCCTACTCCCTATCCCTAGTGCTATACACTATGTTTTTTGATATTATGCATCATTTGTCAATGTTGTAGGAAAGAAGGTAATGGTTGAAGAAAGGTCAGTTCATCATACCATCCAATTTATTCAAGCATTACCTAGGTTTGATTTCATATAATATATTAAAACATCATAGTACCTAGTACACACACAATACGACCTTTTCACCCAATGCCTTACAAATTAACTAAATAATTCTTAAGTTGTTTAATTGAGGATGTTCACCAATTTATCCATTTTCATCCTCTTTAATTGAATATTTTTTATTATTTAATAAATCCATTAATTTAGGGGTGGGAGCCTTGGATCGATTGACTAAAGCATCTTGTTACAAGAAAGAGGTCACAAAATCTAGTCTCTCCACCAGCCCCATGGTACCAAAGGGTGTGTCATGCTAGCATCATCAGTCACATGAAATTTACCAGGTGAAATGCAATTTATAGGGAGCTATCAAATCTTATAGTCTAAAATATCCATCACTTTATTCCTTTTATATACATTAATTAAGTAATTTTAATTAATTAGCTAATTCATTTTTCCAATCAATTTCATTAGTTTCTTTTAGTTCACAATAATTAAATAATTTTGGTGATTTTTTAATTGATATTTCCTTCATAAATAAATAAATTTAATTTTCTTTTCTAAATTTATTTCTTCTAAATAATAAAATTAATCTTTTATTTATTTTCCATCATGCACATTAATTAAATAATTTTATTAATTTATCCATTCCTTCATTTAAGTAACATCAACTCTTAGTCTAGTCATCATTTTTACATGCAACCAATTAACTTATTCATGAAATTAGTTGTAGTGGAGTAAATCTGACCCTATAAAAGGAAGACTATACTCCCTTGAGAGCCAGGTTCACAACACACATTTAGATATCTCCGACTAGCTAAACCAGTAGAAATATATTATTATAGATAAAGAAAAATAATATTTTCGACTAGACGACAGAGAGTCTTCGATCCAAATCTGAGTGTCTCGATCGATGACTCTAGAGTGATGCATGAACGTCTGTGCGATGCACTATAGTCCTATAAGGACCAAAACAAAAGAGGCTCAAAATCTAGAAATAAACTCACATTCGTCCTTCGATTAACCTACCAAACCCAGAATTTGAAATATAATGGAAAATACTATATAACAGAGATAATAATAAATAAATAAGATAACAAAATGCAATCAAACCTATGTGCAGTTAAATGCTTTCAATAAGCTTGCACACAAGAGAGGAACAATGTTTGGGGTTGTTTGGAGACTTGCCTCAGTCAAGTCCTTGTTTTGGTGTTTCCACCTCCACAACAGGTAGATAGATAGATTGAAAAGATAAACAAATGATAACGTGGTAGAAATAAACCCCACTTCATGGAGGAAAGCCCCTAACGTGAGATAAAGTAATATACAAGGAATGTGATAAATCCCAAGATGTTCAAAGACACAAGAGAGATAGAAAGATATTACCAGAAAGCTTGAAAAAGCCAAGAGAGCTAGAGATATTATTGTAAAGAGCGTTGTAGCTAATAATAGACTATTGTAGCAAAATGAGAGAGCAAGAGGATGCCAATATTGAAAGTGAGAGTTGAGAGCCACACACACACACACATGAGAGAGAGAGAGAAAGAGAGAGAGAGAGAGAGAGAGAGAGAGAGAGAGAGAGAGAGAGAGAGGCTTTCAGACCATTCTAGAAGATTTTGGGCCATTACCACCGACAAAAGTAGGTGACAAGTGGAAATCATGCATAAGACCAATATTTAAAAGTTAGGATGTCATAGGATGAATGTGCGGTGTGGGGACATCCGCACAGCTCGCTAGTGTCTAGATGAATCACGCTAAAAACCAATAGGTTGGCAAGGACAACATGCGACCCATGTAAAGGTTACGCTAAAAATAGCTTCTGACAAAGACTTGAGTATCTTGAGAGAGAAAAGGGGGATGCAAGGGCTGAAATGGACCTACACAAATGCTATGCGAATGAACACTAAAGTGGTGATAAAAGTGTAGCCTAAATTGCAAATGGGGGTATGAAATTTTTGACTCTACATTTTGCCCCCACTTTAGTAGGATTATGAATCTAAAATAATATGCACGCTAAAGGATATCTAATGACATAAAATAATATCATAATGCTAAAAGGATAGTGTAGAGGAAGATAACAACTCTTCAAACCACATAAGTATGCCCCTAGGGTGAAGACCTACAAGACAGATGCATTAGATAGAAAAAGTTGCAGTACAAGAAAACAAGGTTAGAAAATGAAAGCCACAAATCCAAGGGGATTAGAACTCTATCAAGAACACACAACAACAAACTAAAGGTTTTGGGTCAGTAAAGTTAAAGAGACCTTGATGTAAAAGGTTATCTCAATACCATGTGTCATCCCCAAAATGCAAGAAACAATACATGGAGGAATTTAAATACGAAGAGAAGAATTTAGGATTGATTGCTTCAAGGAAGAGTACACCCAATAGATAGGGAAGCAACCAATTTTGAAGAGACAACACATGAATAAGGCACTAAATTGCTCTGTTGCTAGAGGTCATGTAGATGATCATGATTAGTAGCACTGACCCCGCTATGATGGAAAACAACTATTGAAAAAGATACTCAATATAACCAACTTTTCAATGGAAGAGGGCCACTATCGAGGAAATTACGCTAGTATGGGTAGAAAATTATATTATGCATGATAGTCATACAATAGGACAATTTTGATTGTGTGTTGATGCGAGTAGAAAAATCTAGATAGTCACATGATGTGATAGCTTTAGACAATGCGTTGACATGCATATAAAAAACTAGATCTAATGTGATAAGGTCTCTTAGATCACACTAGTACACGTAGAAAAAGATAGATAGGCATATGATAGGGTGAGATTTGATAAGATAATGGATTGACCCCCAAAAAGGCAGGCAAATAAGCAATGGATTGACCCCCACAAAGGCATACATGATAAGATAGTGGATTGGCACCCACAAAGGCAGATAAAATAAGACAGTAGATTGGACCCAACAAAGACAAATGAGATAAGATGTAGATTGGCCCCACCAAGGAAAATGAGATAAGATAGGATTTTAAAATAGACATGCAGGAAGGATAGAATAGAGGTAAACCTCAATATCACTTGTCATGCATAGAAGAAGAGGGTGTATCAATAGATGAATGATTGATGACACCCGATTCATGAAGTTGTTATATTTTTTTTATAGGGCTTTACATTCACTAGTAGCATGACTCAACACTTGATGATACACACAAAAGGAGTGTCTCTCTTTATCATTCATATGGAGCTTCTTTTGTGTCGGAGGGGGAAGAGTGATCAAGTGGGCTTTGAGAAACCACAACATATGATCTTGTTTAGATAAAGAATGAGGAGAAAGAAGCAAGCCTTTCTCTTGTGGAGAAAATTTAGACCACCCACAAGAAGAAGAAATAGAGACATTAGATGATGGAGGAGGATTTGAAGATAGAGGAGAAGGCTTGCAACCTAAACCCATCGTAAAAGAGCGTGATTTCGGTTCCAAAGGGATCTTAAAGCCATGTTTCATGCATCCAATATTATCTCCTTTTAATACATACTTAGCAAGGATATTGAATCCTTTACCATAGCGTGATTGAAACTCCTAAAGAGGGGGAGGATAGTCATGAATGGTATAATCAATAATATTTACATGTTCTTGCAATACAAAAGAATAATTATCTTTGACAGCAGGTGAAAATGATATTTTTGGAATGTGAAGGTGGATAGGGTCAACTTTATATTCTCCAATGAAGGAATTTGAAAATTCCAAAGAACCCCAATCATCACCAAGAGATGCATTTGATTTGGATGGAGATGAAGGAGGAGAAGGTGTAGACTTAGGAATTGCTTCTTTAGGGGGATCTTGTTCTTTCAGAGTACCCTCTTTAGGGACAAATTTCTCATGAATGTCTTTTTCACAAGACACCATAGGAATAATTATCCTGATATTAGAAGATAATGATGTAATATAGTTCTGAAAGGTAGGTGTAATTGAAGCATGACTAATAGCTCCCATTTGGCATAAACACACAACATCAGGGTGCCAACAAGAACCTGAGTCCACTTTTTGGCCAAAAAGTGGAACTATTTTTCATGTTTTTTCAAATTCATCCTATTTGACCTAAAGATTTGAGGCACTTAGACATGGAATATTCCAAAAATTCACCAATATAAAATTTTAGTATTCGAAGGCTACTTTCCAAATATGTGATTTTTTAAAATACCCAGATGATAAATTTCAAATTTCAATAGGGATTACTAAAACCCACATTTTAAAAGTCACTCTTTTAAGACTATACCATGCGTGTGTACGACAAACGAAATTAGACTCAAATGAAACTATTTATCTAAACCCTTTTGGGAAATGGAAAGTAACACATGTAAGATTTATGAGAATATTTTTCCATATTTTTATATTAAATATTTTTTTTATTAATTATATATTGGGCTCAATTGTTGTTTATAAAACCTCGTGTACGGTAAGCATAATTTGCCCTAAACATATGATTTTTTAATAATTTTTTTTAAAGTGTGTAGGATTATGTTTAGTTTGATGTCATATAATTTATTTTTCAATAAAATTTAAAATAAAAAAGTTATTAAAATTACAAAAAAAGCTTGTATTATCTTTTCTATAGACCTGTTTTAGTACAAAATGATTGAAAAATAGAAATATTAATCAAATTTAATTAAAAATTACATATTCTAAATCTGCACTGTCTGATCTATACTGGGTTTTTTTTTTGTCAAAAAATTCGTCAAAAACCCCAATCCAATTTGTGGCCAAAGTGAGTTTCTTGTCTGCAGATTGACATGGCCTTCAACATTCAGGTCACCAAATCCAAAGCCAAGGGTCGGTTGACCAAGCCTTTCCCAAAGCTAAATCTGAACCACTTTTGGCGGGGAACATTTCAATTTTCAAAAATGGGGTGATGTTTCAAAAATGAAACGTTACCCCATTTCATAACGTCACCCCGTTTCATTTTATAGTCGTTGGAAATTGGTTGCAAACAAAATGGGGTGACATTATGAAATGGGGTAATGTTTCATTTTTGAAACGTCACCCTATTTCATAACGTCATCCCGTTTCATATTTGACCTTTTTTTTTAAATTTGCTGTGTTTTTTTACTGCATCAGTAATTTTGTACTTGAAGTACGGTCGACAGCGAAAGATTCTGCAAATTTTTGACAGTTTTTGTATTGTTTATTTAGTATTCTATTCTCCATTTGAAGGCATCAATGATTGGGAACATATTGAACATTTTTTTTGCAAATTTTAACTATTGAAAACACCCATGTGATTGATTTCAATTATCAATCATGGGATGTAAACAACGTCAGGAGAGGAAACAAAGGAGGGTTATGACTTATGAGGAAATTCAAGTGGAGAAAGAGAAAGAGGCTAAATTTCAAAGAGAGAAGAATGAGGATGCACCAAATGAATAGTAATGAAGCTTCAGGATCCACAACAATTCAAGAGTCAAATATTAAAGATACCATGGGGGATACAATGGATGCAAATATGAAATAGGTGAATGCAAGCATGTCTTTGAATGCACCTTGTAGTGATGTTCCAGGTACATCTTTGAATTCACCTTTGAATGATACTCAACCTATGATTATAGATGATACTCTTTATAGAGACTTATTACTTGCATATTCTAAAGATGAAATTGAATCAATGAGGCCTAATTACATTTTTCAACTTAGAGAATTTGAAAATTAAAATCCCCCTATTGTTGTTGAAAATTGTTAGTAAACAGATTTGCACTTCAAAAATAATAACACAGAATGACTCACAATGCCCCAATAGAAGCACAAACGCTACTAACAGTTGGAGAAGTTATCATTAAATTGATAACTTTCCTCTGAATTGAGAGGTACAACTCCCTCTTAGAAATATTTACCATGAATTAAAATATAGGTTGTGTCTTTAACCAAAAGACACAAAGGCATACTAACATTAACCCATCAACATGGTGTGAATGCGATTGTGGATTTAATAATTTAAAAAAAAAATTAAATGCATGGCACAAAAACCATTCACTTATTCTTCCCACTGTAAGAGCATGAGAAATATTTAATATTTGTTTTCAGATACATGAATGAATAAACTCACAGATTTAATAACATTCATGAATACAAATAGGAAAACATAAGAAGATGACTGAAATGACTCACAGATCACTCTCAATCAGAAAAATATATTCAAACTCAAAGATCTGATACATATTCCTCCTCCCTCCTAAATACACAGCAAAATACTCAAATATCTAATTACTCCTGCATAAACCATAACTGAAAACATTCCTTGCATTCCCTCTTTCCCTTGTTACAAATAAGAAATAATTTTCCTTTGCTAGAGCACACAGACTGCAGAAAAAGAAGAAACAGAACCCCATCTTCTCAACTTTTCCCCAATAAATAATATCTTATGGGTGGTTATTTGGTTACTATAACCGATTCTTGAAAATCATTTCTTCTCTAATCTTTATTTTCTTTTTCCTCTCATGATCTTCTCTCATTTATATTTTGATATCTTTATAAACAGTTGATTTAAAAGTTTATAAGGATACAATTTAACATCTTCAAATGAAATTTAGACAGGTGGCGTTTAAATACATTAGTCATCAATAAAAATTCTTGCTGCTGGGCAGATTTAAAAATATTTATGACAGTCAAATTAGGCCTCGGTGCGGGGGGCATAACTATTTATTCCACCGTTGGTTCTTCATCATTTTTGAATATGTTAGTGCTGGCCTAGTTGCGTCCAACTCCACTGAAGAGATTTGGAAAATTATGTCTGAGTAAAATGTTACGCAGCTCTGAGTAGAGGCATAGAAAACTGTCAAAAAAATTAGACTTGTGTTAATGTTATCAACAATTTTCACATTCTTTGCACTCAAACTTCACCATTGCCACCACCACTTGTTTCTTAGAACTAATATTATTGTCTAGATGAATCAGACATCATCCCATTGTGTTATCTAAAATATTCCATCACCTCACGATCACAATGAGTTGGATGAATTTTAGATTTTCAAAACTACGCAGTCGCTGTAGTGTTCCAACATTTCTGTTGTTTCTATCGTGCAACCATGATAATAAAATTGCAATCTTCACCATTAATGCAGATGCCTCATTAGATACCCATACTAACTATATTCCATGCATTCTACAATAATTTCATCCCTGCAGTACTTTTAACATTTAATTGTTGATATGAATGGACATTGCCAACATGAAAGGTAAGGAATTATTTCCCTTCATTTTAAATTTTATATCATGTGATGTTTGTGCCATTTCCAATCTCTGTAATAAAATATGAGACATCTTTCCAGTATATTCTAACACACTAGAAAATATGCCTTTTACCGTGATTGAACCATCTTGAACCTGTGAACTGCATTGAACTGCTTTGAACCTTCTTGAACCAGTTTGAACACCCTCGAACCACTCTGAACAAGTTTGAACACCCTCAAACCAATCTGAACAAGTTTGAACATCCTCGAACCACTCTAAACAAGTTTGAACATGTTCAAAGGGGTTCAAAGATTTATGCTTCCACTTTTCATCTTTATAAAACATGATCTTTTCAAGGATAAGAATCAACAACCATGCAAATCCCGCATTTTGGTCAATAATAACAAGATAGTGGCTAAGTTTTGAAAATTTTAAATTGGGGCACTATAAGTGGGCCAACAGTTGGCTCTGACTGGGGAATGCTTTTTCATGCAAAAAAAAAGCAGAGAACACTAGAATCTCTAGTAATGAAGAACAGTACCTAGTACCATTGGGTAACAAAGTCAAGAAAAACATAGTGCAGAGAGATGCTTGCAGATGGGTGCAGGGGCAACTGGGAAAACAACAAGCCAAAACTGAAAACTAAAACAAACTACACCTAAAACACACCAAAAACTTATTTACAAGAGATAGGGAAAATATCCCATACCTCCAAGAATGCATCTGACCGCTCATGTGAAACCATCAACTGGCTGTGAGAAGTACCTCCCAGTGCGAAAAAGTGGTTGATATGTAAGCATAATCATTCCCAACAAATGACATACAACCATTGTGAGGCAAGATCCAATAAAAATGCATTGTAAGAGCTTTCTAAACCAGATATTGGATTCAAAAAGCCACTCCTCATCATATACTTCTGGCTGCACTTCATCAAGGCTGTAAAGATGACTTGCAAGAATCTTCTCATTGAAATCTGAATTTTGCATTACTAGAAATTTTCTCTCCAAAAATATATTACAAACATCATCATTAAAGAAAAAAGACTCCAGCATGGGATTATTATCAAATAGCTCATCTTCGCAATCAAATTTGAATATTTTTAATTCAGATTTTGTGTGTGGTATCATAATAGAGGATAATGAGTTTTCTTCTATTTCTACTTGAATATTCTCAAGATTCTCCAATGGTTGGGGCTACGATAACTCTTCATTATTCTGTCTACCGTCAAACTGAAAAGATTCATAATTTGCCTCCATATAGAGATGTGGGGTACCCTCTACTTTCTCACCAACATGCATTTCAGACTCATGTTTCTTCTCCATGTTTTCTTGATCAAGACCACTTGCTGAAACTGTGGCAGAAGTATCAAATGTGAAGGTTTCAAAATCTGAAAAAGAAAACTCTTCCGGCAAACTACCATTTGATCTTTCACTGTCCAATCTTCTCTCAATAGGAAATGCATCTACACATGCCATCAAATTTTCTTATTTTGAGCCGTGAGCATCATCATCTTCAACATGCAAATGATAGATTCCAACAATATTACGAGAGATATTTTCAGCCATAAGACATGGAAAAAATCTTCATCATTAAAGGTTGTTAGATTTTGGTGGTAAGAAATGGGTGGTGTTGGTTTTGTTGCCTTCAATATGAGTCTCCTTTGCTGAAACTTTTCTATGGGTTTAAAATTCTGGTCATGAAAACAAAATTCAGATTTTGGGACCTTCGTGACACTTGTTTCTATGCATTTCATCCCACTTAAAAGCATATCATCATCTACCTCAATAGCCTCTTTTTGTGCATCTCTCAAATTTTGAATCTTCTTTCTTTGTAAAAGAAATTTAATTTCAATTTGTAATGCAACAATAAAAACACGTAGCTGATTACTTTCATTTGGCTGGCAGACTTGAGGAATTTTACCAACACACCTATTAAATCTATCAACAAAATTTCTCATAGATGCATCCATTTTCATCTGAATTTGAAAGAGATTCAAAAACAACTTATAAGTATCGACCATAGGCTGAAATCTTCCAAGAAATTTTACCTTTAAATCGTCCCAGCCGGTAATACATCCATCTTGCAAATTTTGAAACCATTCAGCAGCGTTTCCAACAAGGCTTTCAACAAACAATCTGACAAACACGTCCTCTTCTTGCACTCCACGAATCCCACATGTAACAATAACTGATTTAATATGATCATCCGAGTCTTTGGTTTTATCTCCAACAAACTTTGGAAGATATTCTTTTGATCTTTTAGGCAGGACTAAATATTGGGGCAATGCAAAAGGGCCAATTTGTGCCCCCCATGGCTGAGCTGCAATTGAAGCCATAACACACTGGAATTCTTTCACCAAAAAACATTTCTAAGTTCAAATACAGAGTCGCCAATTTCACACAGAGATATTTTAAAATTTGAGGAAATAAAGAAGCACTGATCTTTGATTCTGAATCCCCAGCAGAGTCACCAAAAATATGTTAGTAAATAGATTTGCACTTCAAAAATAATAACATAGAAGGACTCACAATGCCCCAATAGAAGCACAAACACTACTAACAGTTGGAGAAGTTATCATTAAATTGATAACTTTCCTCTGAATTGAGAGGTACAACTCCCTCTTAGAAAGATTTACAATGAATTAAAATATAGGTTATGTCTTTAACCAGAAGACACAAAGACATACTAACATTAACCCATCAACATGGTGTGAATGCGAATGTGGATTTAATAATTTAAAAAAAAAACTAAATGCATGGCACAAAGACCATTCACTTATTCTAACCACTGTAAGAGCACGAGAAAAAGTTAATATTTGTTTTTAGATACATGAATGAATAAACTCACAGATTTAATAACATTCATGAATATAAATAGGACATCATAAGAAGATGACTGAAATGACTCACAGATCACTCTCAATCAGAAAAATATATTCAAACTCAAAGATCTGATACATATTCCTCCTTCCTCCTAAATACACAACAGAAGACTCAAAGATCTATTTACTCCTACATAAACCATAATTGAAGACATTCCTTGCATTCCCTCTTTCCCTTGTTACAAGTAAGAAATAATTTTCCTTTGTTGGAGCACAGAGACTACAGAAAAAGAAGAAACGGAACCCCATCTTCTCAACTTTTCCCCAATAAATAATATCTTATGGGCGGTTATTCGGTTACTATAACCGATTCTTGAAAATCATTTCCTCTCTAATATTTATTTTCTTTTTCCTCTCGTGATCTTCTCTCATTTATATTCTGATATCTTTATAAACAGTTGATTTAAAAGTTTATAAAGATATAATTTGACATCTTCAAATGATATTTGGACAGGTGGCATTTAAATACATTAGTCATCAATAAAAATTCATGATGCTGGGTGAATTTAAAAATATTTATGACAGTCAAATTAGGCCTCGGTGTGGAGGGCATAACTATTTATTCCACCGTTGGATCTCCTTAATTTTCGGATATGTTAGTTCTGGCTTAGTTGTTCCCAACTCCACAGAAGTGATTTGACAAGTTATGTCTGAGTAAAAAGTTACTTAGCTCTAAGTAGAGACATAAAAAACTGTCAAAAAAATCAGACTCATGTTAATGTTATCAGTAACTTTCACATTCTTTGTACTCAAACTTCACCATTCCCACCACCAATTGTTTCTTAGAACTGATATTATTGTCTAGATGAATCAGACATCATCCCATTGGGTTATCTAAAATATTCCATCACCTCATGATTACAATGAGTTGGATGAATTTCAGATTTTCAAAACTGCACAGTCGCTGTAGTTTTCCAGCATTTCTGTTGTTTCTATTGTGCAACCATGATAATAAAATTGTAATACTCACCATTAATACTGTACGCCTCTCTTTCCGATTCCCACAGCTTTCTAAAGGTGAGGGTTAGTAGCAAAGGTTTCACAAATGAATGCAAATCAGGTATATAATGACTACTAAATGAATAACAGAAACATGAGCAATAAAATGTACAAGCAAGAGAAAGGAAGACAAATAAATGCAAACCCCACGATGCTTGAAGCTTCTATTGTTTCTCTCTACTCCTTCTGAAACGTTGTTCTTGATGCTTAGTATTGGCGGGGCAGCGTCTATGACTTGAGAAGTGTCGAGAATTTGATAATTGAAATGTGTGTGTGGTCGCAAGATGGCTTGAATGCTAGAACCAAACTGACAGAGTAATGGTGCATGAGAGCTTGAAATCCAGGACCCTTCAAATGGTTACGAATGGTTTATTATATAGGAATTGATGATGATATGAATGGTTGAGATCAATCCCAGAGATGGGGAGATGAACGGTTGAGATCAAAAGGAACATAAGAGGTCCTCAGTAAACTCTACCTCTTCATTTGGTAAATAGGAGATAGAGTTTGGTTAACTGAAGAGCTAATTATGAGTTACCTTTTTGAACTGAAGAGGTGGGTGAAGTTACCCATGTGGACTGGAGAGATGGGTGGAGTAACCCA
>MU223893.1:886724-902203 GCA_018584345.1 Thuja plicata
GCTTGAATAATCTTCTCCTCTCTCTCAATCTCTCATTGCTCTCATTATTGTATTGAGCTTATTGCTCTCATCCATAGGCTTTTTTGCCATATTCTTATTCACAAAGGGGTTTTTCTTTGCTTTTCCCGTTACCAAAATCTCTTGGCTCTTTGTTGGATTATTGAAGTTTCTCATATGCTTGATTGTTGATCCTAACATCTTTATCTCACTTATGGTTTATGGTAAAATCTTCTTGAATTTCATTTTCTTGGATTAATTCATGTTTATGTTTTCATCCTTTTAATACTTCTTACAGAGTGATAGTGTTTGATTGTATTAGCTTACATAAAGCTGACTCTATTGGCTCTCCCAATGGTATGAAATCTTGTTGTTGGAATTGAAATCATGGTTTGCGTTGATTCTGTTGATGACTGTTTGACACAACGGCCACTTGTACAGGGGGAGGTTGGTTTTGGGTGTATTTTTGTTGAGTGGGACCTGTGGGGTTTTGGTTTGCCACAGGTGCGCCTTGTAGTGACACCTTGGGTTGCGCATAGTTGACCATCTTTACATCAATGAAACCATCGCTAATGACATTTTTGTTTTTGTTCCACCACTTAGATTTTTCTGTTGCATTCTTATTTGTGTTTGTTTGTGTAGGATCTCCAAGGATACCCCATTTGACCAAGTTCTGCTCACAACAAACTCCTCTCTCGATGAGTTGTGTGAATTTTGGAGCTAACTGTAGCTCTGTTGTGAATGACATGTCTGGGATGAGATTGTCAACAAACATGACTATCAAGTCTTGTTTGGGCACATCATATGTTATTCAGTTTGCCATGTTCCCCCATCTCTGTAGGAATTTCACAAAAGACTCCATCTTTCTATTTAATGTCGCAAAGGTCCTTGATGCTGACATTACGCTCGATGTTATGATGGAAGTGGGCTATGAAATTTTCAGCCAATTCTCCCCAAGACTGGATGCCATGAGGTAGATGATAGAACCATTCCATTGCTGGTCCAGCTAAACTTCATGGGAACAGTCGCATTAGATATGTCTCATCATGAGCGACTTTGACGTAACTAGCAAAGAAATCTCGTATATGCTCAATAGGGTTGGTGTTGCCCCTATACTTGTAAAATTTTGGCACTGAGAAGTGGTTTGGGAATGGAGACATTTGAAGAGAATGATCAAAGGGGTATGGGTATAAATCTTCTGTGGTATAGGATTTAGTTTGCCCCTGATTTTGCATATCCATCATTTGGGTTTGAAGGGTTTGCATTTGTTGCATTAGCATATCTGTTTGATATTGCAGCTAAAGTGTGTGGACATTTCTTTGTGCCATGGTGTGTATGAGGTTGTGCCTCTGTGTCCCTTGAGTAGGAACATAGGATTTCATCCTTGGGACTTGATATTGATTCCCCATCGAGTGATTTGTAACAAGAGGGACATGAGAAGTCCATGGTGGGTTTTGATGTGTTTGCTGTTGTTACTGAAGCTGTGGTTGATAATGTTGGGGTAAGTATTGCTGCTGCTGAGGTTGGGTTTGAAACTGGGGTTGTTGTTGCTGAGGTTGGATATGAGGCAACTGAAGCTGGGGTTGCTATTGCGAGGGTTGGAATTGAGGCAACTAAAGCTGGGGTTGTTGTTGTGGGGGTTGGAACTGAGGCAACTGAAGCTGGGGTTGCTGTTGCTGAGTTTGGATATGAGGCAATTGAAGCTGGGGTTGATGTTGCTGAGTTTGGATATGAGGCAACTGAAGCTGGGGTTGCTATTGTGGAGGTTGGATGGGTGTCAGAATGGGCAAAGATGTAGCTTTGGGCGGGCCTTGACTGTAAGTCATTCCGAAAGAGATAGATCCCTGTGGGCATGATGTATTGATCCCAAGACTAGTGTGGATAGATTGCAACAACGACATAGTTTCATAACAACTAGTGTTTGGTGGGATGGAAGGCATGGCATGAGAGTTGGACTGTGTTGGCCATGAGATTAAGGGTGGAGGCATACTATTGACTATGGGTACACTTGGTTGCGAGTTTGTCATGCCTTGAGTAGATGATGTGCTGGCTTGGGTTGTGTCTTTGGTTTGATTGACTACAGTCTGTGTCAATGTGGGTAAGGTCAATGGTGGAAAAAATTGTGACACAACAGGTAGAATTTGGGGAAGCTGAGTAGTATTCTGACCTGCAAGAGGGTTTTTGGGCCATATAGTTGATACACTGAATTCAGCGGGGAGTTTGACTCCCTTCTTTATTAGCATGGCCAAGTAACATTCAGGGTTCCTCTCTACAATAGCGTCAACTACTTTGGTGGAGTAGGCATATTGTTCCACATCTTCAAGTTCTTCTTCTGTGATATCTTGGAAAAAAGCTGCCCCATGGGGTTGTTCAATGAATAGAGAAGAACTGGTGTTCATGAAGGGATCATTCTCTTGCTTTGTTTCCCAAGTAGGGAAATGATTGATATATGACTCATCAGGTTGAGCTCTAGCCTTAGACCTTGTGTAAGGTCCTCCATGGGGTGTTTGAGACATAGTGCGGTCTAGGTTTTGTAACTAAAACAAGTGATATAAAGAAAACAAATAAGAGGATCCTTTCTAAGAAAAGTCTGAGTTATGTTTTGGACAAGGGTAATTCTAAGGACAGATTTTGATATAAATTGATCTCAAAGTGGTGATGATAAAAGATAAGATTTTCCAACCTTTGTCTTGGACAAAGTCAATTTAAAAAAGATGATGATGTTTGATAAGATGAGATCAGGACACTTCAAGTCTGAGCTTTTGAACTAACAATGTTTTTGATAATAATCGTGCTTTAGAGAGAAAGGGTAATCTTTAATGTTTAGAGATTCACACAATGTTCTTCACATTTTTCTGGGATAGACACTAGTTTTAAACACCAAATGAAGAATTCTTTCAAGGTTTTAGGTCAGAATAGGAATATAGTATCTCTGGTCAAAAAGTGGTACAATTTCACTGATTGTGGTAAAATAACTAGTCGATTGTGGTAGTTTATCACACAATTCTTCTGATTAGAAAGATAGTTGATGCTAACAACCCTAGACTTTAACATGTTTGACTCGTTTTGACAATTTGGATGTTTTGTTTTGCATTTTTAGAAACTGATCAAAGGAACAAGCACAATAGACAATGTGTTTTGAAGAATGAAGACTGAAATTATGTATGTTCTACAACTTTTTCAAGTTGCAAGGTTATCATGAGGTCTCAACAATGAACAATCAGATTAATCTAGGTCAAATTGGCTTCAGAATACAATGTTATAGGCCCAATGCTTGAATATCTGTTAGCTCACACAATAATTGTCATGCAACTAGGACACAAAGGTCCACAACGTAGGTGCCCATGTTTTTGCCATTTCCAGGTATTGTTGCCGTGGTGTGAAGATCTCTTTCACTACACAAACACTGTGGGACACATATGTTGGGAATCTTGGGGGGAAATTCTGCAACCCCTTGCACTATAATAAGGTATCTATTAGGAGGTAAAATAGGTTGGCCTCTAATTAATCAAGGTTGTAGTAGGGGTCTGTGGTGTCTCTCCAATCAGTTTGTACGTGCGTGACTCACTTAAGAGCCTAATTAATCACACTGGCTCCTTAGGGATATTCACCCAATCTAGACTATCATCAACACGCTTCGCCTGAGCTTGGCTAGATAAGATAGAACTTTGGTTCGCACCTTGTTTATATACTGATCGGAAGGATTACTGGTTTAAGGTCATTCTCCAAGGAAGAAGTGCATTCCTCGGACAAGCCTTTCTGAAAAAGTAAAAAAAGGTTTGTAATCTAACAGTTTGTGCAAGTGCACCCAAAACTCAAGACATAAGGTAAATCGATTAAGCTCCGAATTTTGAAATGTGAACTAAGCTACACCACCATACAAGCATGAATGTTCAATTTTAAGCCTAAAAGTAGGTGTTGATTTCTTGTTCAATTTTTAATGCACCAAATTGAAAGATTTTTTGCCTTTGTTCAATTTTAATCCTCACGTCAATTTTAAGCCCAAATCCAAAATATGAGGTGTGATAAGTTTTGCAAGCACTGTTCTTTTTAAACCCAAATCGAAAAATGAATTCCTTTTAGTTTGTGTTGTTTAAACAAGTTAGCACCAAAAAAGATTATTTGCAAAATGAGAATATGTGAAATTTTGAAATAATGAAATGATGCTTACCAAAACTTACCTTCCTCTGTCCTTGATGACTTTGATCCAATCCTGCACAAAAACCAAAAAGAAGGTCAATTTAGAAACAGATGGGTAGAAGACTTGGATATGATATTTGCAATATTTCCTACAATTGCGGCAATCTTCCTGAAACTGCAGTAATCTTCTATTGATTGGGGTAATTAATTGGCAACTGCAGCAAACTTCTGTCGATTGTGGTAATTAACTGGCAACTACGGTAAAATGCTGTCGATTGTGGCACAGATCGGGCAAATGCAAAAAAATTCTTGTGATTGTGGCACGGATTAGGTGATTGCGGAAAGATACCAGAAGTCAGAAGACAAGAAATGGACAAAGTAACTGCGAAAGCTTGCAATCAATTGCGGTATTAAGCCAGTCGATTGTGGCACAGTATAGATAATTGCAGCAAAATACTAGCAATTGCGAGATAGTACAAATGTCAAAGAAAAGTGCGATTTTAAATTTATGACCATACGATCATGGTTGATCAATTCATTTCTTCATCTGCAAGAGATATTTGGGCTGTTTGTTTCGCGTTGGGTTCACCAAAATGTACGCCTCTCTTTTCGATTCCCATAGCTTTCCAAAGGTGAGGGTTAGTAGCAAAGGTTTCACAAATGAATGCAAATCAGGCATATAATGACTACTAAACAAATAACAGAAATGTGAGCAATAAAATGTACAAGCAAGAGAAAGGAAGACAAATAAATGCAAACCCCCTGATGCTTGAAGCTTCTATTGTTTCTCTCTACTCCTTTCGAAATGCTGTTCTTGATGCTTAGTATTGGCGGGGCAGCGTCTATGACTTGAGAAGTGTCGAGAATTTGATAATTGAAATGTGTGTGTGGTCACAAGATGGCTTGAATGCTAGAACCAAACTGATGGAGTAATGGCACACGAGAGCTTGAAATCCTAAACCCTTCAAATGGTTATGAAGAATTTATTATATAGGAATTGATGAGGATATGAACAGTTGAGATCAATCTCAGAGATGGGCAGATGAACGGTTGAGATCAAAAGGAACAGAAGAGGTCCCCAGTAAACTCTACCTCTTCATTTGGTAAAGAGGAGATAGAGTTTGGTTAACTGAAGAGCTAATTATGAGTTACCTTTTTGAACTGAAGAGGTGGGTGAAGTTACCCATGTGGACTGGAGAGATGGGTGGAGTAACCTATGTGATCTAATTGGAGTTATCTCTTTGAAGATAAATGAGTATTTAATTCATTTATTTAATAATTGTTTTCAACATGTGAGATAATTGAATTCTTTTTGATTAAGAATTGTTTTATTTGATGAAATTAAATTAATTTAATTGGAAGAATTTAATTAGTAAGTTTAAATATTTGAATTTAAACTATAGGAAATTGAGTTTAATTAATTAATTGATGATAATTAATCAATTAAAGCTAATTAATTAAATAAAATTAATTATTTAATTAATTTTTGGGAATTGGATTAGATGATTTGGGGAATGAATTTAGAAGAAAATAGATGATTAATTAATGATTTAAAAACCATTAATTAATAGATGAAAATTAGTGTTTTTAATGTAAAGTTGCAAGCCTGTCCATTTTAGGGTGTCTACAAATACAAATGCCCCATTAGATACCCATACTAACTATATTCCATGCATTCTGCAATAATTTCATCCCTGCAGTACTTTTAACATTTAATTGTTGATATGAATGGGCATTGCCAACATGAAAGGTAAGGAATCATTTCCCTTTCATTTTAAATTTTATATCATGTGATGTTTGTGCCATTTCCAATCTTTGTAATAAAATATGAGACATTTTTTGCAGTATATTTTAATACACTAGAAAATATGCCTTTTACCCTGATTGAACCATCTTGAACCTGTGAACTGCTGTGAACCTTCTTGAACTGGTTTGAACACCCTCGAACCACTCTGAACAAGTTTGAACACCCTCAAACCACTCTGAACAAGTTTGAACCATGTTCAAAGGGGTTCAAAGATTTATGCTTCCACTTTTCATCTTTATAAAACATGATCTTTTCAAGGATAAGAATCAACAACCATGCAAATCTCGCATTTTGGTCAATAATAACAAGATAGTGGCTGAGTTTTGAAAAATTTAAATTGGGGCACTATAAGTGGGCCATCAAAAATGAAGAGCCTTGTGTTGTTGTGAATGAAAATGCCCCTAATGTTGTTGAAAATGAAAATCCTTTTGTTGATGCAAATGAAAATCCTCCTAATGTTGATGCAAAGATCAATGAAATTCCTTTCCTAAATGAAAATGAAAAATACTTTTTACATTTTGAAAGTAATATTTTGAATGGTCTTTCTAGTAAGATTTCTTTGAGGCAGATAAAAAAATATGCTAATAAACTATACAAAGAATTTTCCTATCAGAAAAATCAACATTTGAATGTCAACTTGTGATTCAATTGATGAGAATGTGGAAAATGAGAAAAGTAATGAAAAGACTAGGCATTAAAGTGAAACAAAATATGAAAGATTCATCTGTTAAACATGCTATATCTATTGTTTCTAGTGCCATTCAATCTATTGAAAAAAATGAGTCGATCAAAAGATAGTAATGTAGCACGACGATTCATAACAACTGATATAGTCAATAAAAACACTTTGGATAATAGAATGGTTAAAAATATTAGTGGAATTTTAAACATGCATCCTAAAACATTGGTAAGGGCAGAAAGGAGAAGATCAAGTATTGAAAATGATCCAATTAACCAATGTTGGAGTTTTAGTGGTAGACTCCCATGATCTGACATGAAATTGAATCTTGAAATCAAATCATTTCTTGAAAAGTATTGGTATGATAATACAAGGGTTTCATCTAATGCAAGAGATGTTTTGAAATTAAGAGTGGGGTGTAAAATTCATGATCCTCATCCAAAACACCTATTAGACACAACACAAACTGAATTTTATAAGAAATTTTTAGATGAGGTCGTGTTACTTGGTCAAATTACTCTTAGTCAAAGATCATTTGAAAAATGCAAGCCTTGGTATGTGAAAATCAATATGAAATGAATATCTTGTTGTTGCAAAACACATGTTCAATTTCGTTATCACTATGATGTTTTTCGATATATACAGTGTAGTTTACATGCTAACAAGATTACAAAGAATTGTGACATTAATATACCACCTGAGAAAATCAAGGAGTTTGTAGCAAGTTTGTTTTGTGAAAGATCAAAAGGAGAAATATTTTTTTTAAGTTCATGTATTTCTGGACATTGCACTAGTTGTGGAAATTTTTCATTAATAGGACATTGAATGCATGAAATTAGTGAAAATGATTTTGGACAACAATTAGTGGATTTTAAAATATTTAAGAATATTGAGTATCCTTTAAAACATGGAAAAATTGGAAAGAGATGCGAATTAATCACAAAAAAACTTAGTGTACATGCATTCATTTTAGAATTCAAGAGTAAGATTGTTCCAAAATACATGAAACACTCTCAATATGCTAGATGGCTCGATGGTAAATTCCATACATGTAGAAATATACTTCTAATTGGTACTATAATATCAGTGGTCAACTTTGCAGAAAACTATACTCTTTCTCCACAAGAGGAAACTCAAGACCAATACTACAATTCAATGCAAGTGGCTATGTTTGTTCATATTGTTTATAGACATGCACATGATAGTACAGAGGATGATATAAAAATTATGAGGGAGTATCATTTATATTTAAGTGATAATCAGATGCACTCGCCAGAGTTTGTTCAACATTGTTTAGACAAATTTTATATTTATTTAAGAGAAGGAGAAATCCACATGAGAGAACATCTCATATGGTCAGATAATTGTACAGGTCAATTTAAGAATGATTGAATGTTTTATTGGCTTTGTAGGACTCACAAGGAAACCAATATACCACATATGTGGAGTTTTTTTTAACCTGGACATGGTAAAGGAGAACACGATGGAGTTGGTGCTTGTGTGAAGATAATTTTGGCTAGAGAGCAATTAAAATTTGAGGATGCAGCTAAATTTAAAGATGCACATGCTATTGTGGATTAGTGCAATTCAAGATTATCTGTAGCATCAAATGAGAACTATACAATTAAACGATATTTTTCATTAATTTAAAAGTTCAGACAATGATGATCCACTAATTGTTTGACAATCAAGTCTACGTGGAATGGCATTCATTTAAAAGTTCAGATGCAAGCACATAGAATTTGTGGACAAGGGAGCTTGCATGCTTTTTTCAATTTTGTATTTGAGGTGACTGGGATGCTTGTGAGAATAAAGAATGGGTCGAAGAGTGGAAGCAAAGCTCGCTAACACCTGATCAAACATATGAGCAAAATGAAACAACATTTAAAGACAATGATCAAATATTTGCATCAGAGGACTACGATCATCTTTCAGATCTTGTACAAGAAGGTAATTGTATTTTATATATCAATTTATATTTGAATTCAGATATTGGTATAATTTTTTTTTGCAATTTAAATATATGGTAATTTAAATATTGTTAATTTGCAAGACATGTGTATGCTGTTGTTGCACTTGAGAACAATGAAGAGGAAACAAATTATTGGTTGAATAGATGCGTTGAGACCAAACAAAAGTTAGTACAACCTAGAGAAGATTATGATGACTTTCATTATCCTACAAGTTCATGGTGGTTGTTGGCACCTGCTTATGAAAATACCTATCAAGGAAGAATGGTTTGCTTGCATTTGAAGACTATGAAAAACATAGAAGATTATACACTACTCACATTTTCCTTTTACAACTAATATAAAGCTATCGAGATATCATGGGAGACCCTTTAAGAAAGAGTTGTGGTCAATTTCTATGGAAGAACATGAGATTATTATAGATGCACTACAGAAAAAAGAGGATGCAGATGGTACAATGGAATAAGTAAATACAGGTATTTAGATATATGCGTACTTCTAGAATTTTTGATAACTTCATATATAATTTATTTCAATTTTACATCACCTTAACATGTCATAATCTTATTATGTATGCATTGTAGAAAATTGAGGCTCGTGGTACAATGAAATAAGTTTAAACACAAGTAAGTATACATGTGTATTTTTAAATTTTTTGATAACTTGAAATATAATTTATCTATTTAAATACTTGCCTTATCATACCCACAAGGCATCCCCTTAATAGGTCCCCTTAAGTCAACCCAATTTTTGCTCCCCTTAAGATATCCCCTTAAGACTTCCTCTTAAGTCAACCCAATTTTTGATCCCCTTAATGCTCCTCTTAAGACACCCCCATAAGACATCATAGAATTGTATCCTTGTAAGCCATCATCATATCTATCCCCTTAAGTACATGTTCTTGATTTCATAATTACATTTTCAACAAGATTGTAGTTACTTATTAAATTTCTTTCTATTATTGCATATTGCTAGTTGAATTTTTCTTCAGGTATATAGCGACACCATTTTGTTTGAAGAAATTTTAATGAACATTATTTTTAAATATGGTAAGTATGATGGTATTACATTTAAATACTCACAAACATTAATGTGTAGTTGAATTTTTATTTGTATTTACTATGTTCACAAAATTTAGTTAAGTTTATTAAAAAAAATTCCTATTATTGCATGTTGCTTGTTGAATTTTTCTTTAGGTCCATAGCGACACCATTTTGTTTGAAGAAATTTTAATGAGTGTTGTTTTTAAATACATGGTAAGTATGTTGGTATTACATCTGTACTCACACACATTAATTTGTACATGCTTTTGGCTTCATATTTACTATGTCCTCATAATTTTAGTTACTTATTAAATATTTTTCTATTGTTGCAGGTTGCTAGTTTAATTTTAGTTTAGGTCTATAATGACGTCATTTTGTTGAAGACCTAAATCAATTTATTATTGCATAGACCTATATTTTTATCTTATTAAAAGTACCAAGGACATGTTCATTCATTCTATCTTGAAAATCAAGAAGCTTTTAATTTTCACATTGTCTTATATCTTGTTCTTTTTGTCATTTTCTTTTAATGTCCAAATTGTGTACAATAGATATATACATAAATAGTCCATCAAATAAAGCATGTAAATAAAACCCATGTAAATATCAAGTGTCTAAAATCAAGTGTCCATAACATAAAATATCAAGTGTTTAGTATCAAGTGTTCGTAACATAAAACATCAAGTGTATATAATATAAAATATCAAGTGTCCATAACATAAAATATCAAGTGTCCTAGTATCAAGTGTTCGTAACATAAAACATCAAGTGTATATAATATAAAATATGCACAAAATCAAGCACCCCTGAAGTCCAAAGTCCTCTTCAGTCCACGTGAATCAAGACCATGTGAATGAATCTGTTAAAAAAGAACCATAGTTAAAAAATTTAATGGCTCTAATATATATACATGAATTCAATGTTTAAACTACTCAAAATTATCTTAAAAAATAACTTTAATAACATTTATAAAAATTAACTCTTGAGAAGAACTTATTACCATGTCATTTTTTGTGTCTCCTCCAATGTCCTAGTGGACATCATGATCTGTCTCAAGGTGTTGTCCCTCTTAGGACTCTATGTGCATGAAATGATCAAAACCAATACTATAAAAAATGATTTTTAATATTTTAATACAATTTATATAAATTTGAGAAGAACAATTTAAAATTACCATCTAGACATCCATTTCTTGTCTTGGTGCCTCTTGGGACTCAATATGTGTGGTATTGCTAGCAGCGACCTACATAAAAATATTCACAAATTTAGTTGTCTAGGAAATTGCACTAATTTTTACTAAGGGGTTAAATTGCGCTTTAATACATGGAAAGTAATCGATAAATTTTGAATTTAAATATTGAAAAAGATTACTGATAGTAAATTAATTCTGGTGGCTCATCATCGAGTACAAAGGATAGTGGTGGACCACTGGGCATAGTGTGTCTCAATGGATCATGACCCCCTGTTTTACAATACTTTTTTTTGAAATGTATAGGTTTAAGACTTAATTGAAGGAAAGATTAAAAATTTACTTCACTAATCTCTTGATTTCTCTAATTATACCCCATGAGATGTGCCAACAGGTGTCGAGGAAAAAATTATCCCATCTAGTGCTGAGCTCGATGGCTCTCCACCGATAGTCTGTTCACAAGCACATACATACATGTATTTTCAATAAATTAAATTCATATTGCACATGATCTAAAAAAATAAAAAGCGTACATGTGTTCAAATTAAACTAAAAAGAAATATAGGTGAGAACGTATATGTACCTGTGGATCCTGGTGATTGAGAGGATGGTCTCTAGTAGTGAGCATGTCCACATATGATCCAAATTGATGTGATGCTCCATGTGCTGAAGAAGTAGCCTCGCCCTCAGGTATAGGACCATAACACATCTCATTGCAATTTTTGCAGAGATGAGGATCTTCTCTAGGACTTGCAATCTATGTGGACTGCTCCTTGAGGCTGGTAATCAACTGGCTCAATGATCCAAGCACTGAGACCATGGAATGATGATAAAATTAAATAGGTAATATAAAGGTGGGAGGATCCAAGAGAGGTGCGGGTGGCACGGGTCTCCTAAGGTCAATCCTGTCCCCTTTCCTATTTTGAGGCATACCAAGACCGACCCCCTAGAAATATCTAATGTCAAAGTAGTTGGGTTTTCTACCCAACACAAACTCAACATATAATTTTTTCAAAAAATATAAGGGCACTTCTTGGTTTGCATGGGGGGGGGGGGGGGNCATGGGGGGGGGGGGGTGATCAAAACACATTCACCAACGACTCCAAAAATTGTTGACCATTCCATCATGTCTACACCACCTCATGGATATGCATTTTTTTAAAATTATGGATGGGATTATTAGTTTTTGTGTCAATGAAATAAGGAGAAATTATGTCCTTTGTAATTTTTAGCTCATTAATTTGTTGGTAGGAGAGGCCATTAGCATAATATTGCCTCATCTCCTCTCTCCAAGCATTATGCCCATTAAGATCCCCATCAATGGATATCACATGATCTACAATGCTTTGCATTATAGCAATGTCACAGTGCACGTATGGGGGAACATGTCGTAGGCTAATATCTTGTCTCCACAATCTCAAATTAACGAGGGGGTTAGTAGCACCAATTTGCAATGGGAGAAATCAATCAATTACTACTAAGAATGAAACTATGAACAATAAAATGAGAAGCAATAAAGGAGGAATACAAATGAATGCAAACCAACAAAGCTCGAATCTTTTATCATCTCTCTACTCCTTCTAAAACATTGTTTGTGTGGTGCTCAGTATTGTTATGGGTAGTGTCTATGACTTGGGAGTGTCAAGAATATGATATTGAATGCTTTGATTACAAGAAGGCTTGATGCTTGAACCAATCAGACAGAGTAATGACGCACAAAATCTTGAAATCCTCGATGTATGATTGCAAGAAGGCTTGATGCTTGAACCAATTTGACAGAGTAATGGTGCACGTAAGCTTGAAATCCTAGATCCTTCAAATGGTTATGAAGGGTTGATTATATAGAATATGAAAATGATATTAACGGTTGAGATCAATCCTAGAGATAGGAGGATGAATGGTTGAGATCAAAGGGAACTAGAGAAGCCATTAGTAAACTCCACCTCTTCAACTAGGAGATAGGAGATAAAGTTTGGTTAACTGAACAACTAATTATGAGTTACCTTTAGAACTGAAGAGGTAATTTGGAGTTACCTTTTTGAATTGAAGAGGTAGGTGGAGTGATTCATGCAATCAAAGATCTAATCAAGAGTTCTCCTTTTTGAGCTAAAGAAAGGATTTAATTAAATATTTAATTCATTTTATAATAAAGTATTCAACATGTGAGATAATTGAATTCTTTTTGGTTTAGAATTGAATTATTGAATAAAATTAAATTAATTTAATTGGAAGAATTAATTAATAAGTTTAAATATTTAAATTTAAACTTTAGGAAATTGAATTGAATTAATTAATGGATATTAATCAATTAAGGTTAATTAATTAAATAAAATTAATTATTTAATTAATTTTGGGGGTTTGATTAGATGATTTGGGGAATGAAATTAGAAGAAAATAGATGATTAATTAATGATTAAAAAACTATTAATTAATAGATGAAAATTAGTGTTTGTAATGTAAGGTCACAAGTATGTCCATTTTAGGGTGTCTACATTTTCCCTTCTTTGATACAATGTGATTCATCATGTTGTGTCAAAGAATTTTCAGATTTGATCCTGCCCCAATTTGCCCCAGTGACAACAGGTGGACTATATGCCCCCTCAACAAATTAAGCATAGAAAATGCGTCAGATGAGCATTAATTTGTGAAAATGTGAATCACTATATGATGATGATGAATGAATTCCTATGTTAGTTATGATGTTATTGATGATGGATGCATTGATTATATGATCTACTATGCACATGTTTTGGATTTTTCTTATGCAATAAATGAACGTAATTTACTATGCACAAAATATCTGAGTAAATGCATGTGTTATTTAGATGAAAGTTAGTGTGAAGTTATCTTGGGAGTCTATTGATAGTTTTGGACTGATAGTATAGGAGGGGTGACCCAAGTTGCTTCTGAGTTTTCCAATTTTATTCCTCATTGTACCTTATTATGAAAATTGAAGAGCATCTAATGCACTCAGATATTTCTTATCTAGATACCGCTATGATCTCTTGATAACTAGAAGGAGTAGAGAGATTGAATATAAAGAGAACCAAATGCACCCAAATATTAACCATTTGGATATCACTATGTTATCTGATTTTGAAAAGAAAGAGATCCAAATTCACCCAGATATTGACCATCTGGATACTGCTATGCTCTCTAAACAATCCAAAAAAAAGAAAAACCAAGATAGAAATCCAATGCACCCAAATACAAACCATCTGGATACTCCTATGATCTCTTGATTTTGAAAAGAAAGAGAAAACCAAGATAGAAATCCAATGCACCTAGATACAGACCATCTGGATACTGCTATGATTCTATTGGTAGGAACAAGTAGATAACATAAAAGTTTTTTCCAATTATTTCCCAGGGTTAAGCTTAGATCATGGAACTGTGTGGCTGCCAGATAAGTGACAATGCCTACCACATTTATCCTAAATCATCATTGACCCATAATTGAAATGAAATAGTCAACAAACAAAAATCAAAGAAAATAAGATCATGATCCATCATAGCTACTCTCATCACTTGGTGGTGTACAGTCAAAAAATGGAAGCACTTCCATAGGAGACTGGTTTAGCCCTCTGAGTGAGTGGTTTGGGGTCATGACAAGTGCCTCTGAATGGGTTCCTAATCTTGACATGGCTTCCCCCTGGTCTGCCTTTCTAACCTCCATTTCCTGACCTAATTTCTGCATTTTGGGATACAGGCTTGTGTTTCTGAGATTCAGGGACAGGGTCGACCTCCTAGGACAGGGAAACCTTGACCCTGACCTAAGACAGGGTCAACCTCAACCCTGTCCTAGGAGAGGGCTGACCTTGACCCTGTCCCAGGGTCCAAATCCCAGGAACTTTTGGTTTTCAGGATGTCGGTCTTCACAAAAAGTTTTCTCCCACTATCAGGTCGGCTGTTTCGGGTTCCGAATTGGTTGATTCCTAAATTATATTTAATATAGGTCCTCTCCTAGGGGTAAAGGCTTAAACGATGATTTAATTATCCTATGTAGGCCTCCTTAGAAGATTGTGCCCTAGTTTCATATAAAAGTGAGCCTTCTCCTCTTATTTTCTCTAACCATCATCAAGCATCATTAGGCAATTGAGAAGGATTTTCAAGTGCAATTCAAGCAATCAAGAAAGATTTGAAGCAAGCATCCATCATTCTCAGGAATCCATTTTCATGAAGGAGATCCATTGGAGGCCATTGAAGGATTCAAGCCAAAAAGTGCCCTTTTGGTGATCTCTCCATCCATCTTCTTCCAAAGCCCTTGTCAAGTTCAAGAATCCATTCAAGACTTGGTGTTGGAGATCTAAAAGAAAGAGATTGAAGACATCCTTCCATTCTACAATTGGTATCAGAGCGAGGTTTGTTGCTGTAGATTGACAGGACTTTCAGATTTGAGTGGGAGCAATGGAGGATTCAAAATTCAAGATTGAAAAATTCAATGGCTAGAATTTTTAGTTGTGGAAAATGCAGATGGAAGATTATTTGTATCAAAAGGACCTGTGGAAGCCATTAGAAGGAAAAACGAAGAAACAAGGAACTATGTCAGCAGAGGACTGGGAGGTTTTGGATAGGAAGGCACTGGGATCTATTCGATTGTGCCTTGCACCATCTGTAACATTCAACATATCAAAGGCAACAACGACCATAGAGC
>MU223893.1:924501-934669 GCA_018584345.1 Thuja plicata
GGTCAAAATTTTGACCAACGCTAGAACCAATTTCCACCAACGATTGGTCAAAATTTTGACCAATACACTAACAAAATGATGAGAATGCCATGCTTTCGACCAATCCAATGGTCAAAATTTCGACCATGGTTTGGTGGAAAGTATGGCATTCTCCTCAATTTTTTTAGTGCATTGGTCGAAATTTTGACCAATGCACTAAAAAAATGACAGCAATTTTAAGCTTGGGCTATAGTCGAAATTTTGAACTTTTTTTGGTCAAAATTTTGACGAATTATAAATACGTCGAAAATTCGACAAAAAAAGACCGACGAAAGTTTTCGTCGTAAATTTGACCAATTACTGTCGAAATTTCGACCAAGTTTCGTCGAAATTTGAGGTCAAATTTACTAGTGACACTCCAATAGTAAGTGCCCCAGGCACATGTAAATGCATTTTTGTGTTGGTCTTCTGGTGCAATCCTTATTTGGTTATATCATGAGAAGCCATCCCTAAGTGAGAGCATCTGGTGTCCTGCTATGAGATCTACTATCATGTCGATATTCAGTAAAGGAAATTTGACCTTGGGACAAGCTTTGTTTAGATCCCTAAAATAAGTTTAAATGCAGATCTGACCACTATGCTTGGTTACTAGTACTAGATTAGATATCCAGTTTGCGTATGGGATTGGTCATATGAATCCAACATCTAGGAGTTTCTTCAACTCTATTTTGACAAGTAATGCTACATGTGGATGCATCTTTCATAAATTTTTCTTGACAGGTTTAGCATTTGGTAACAATGCTAAGTGCTAGAACATAAGCATCGGATCTAGGCATAGGATGTCTAAGTAGGACCATGCAAAGTTGACTTGCCTTTCTTTGAAGAAGCTAATGAACTGCTCTCATTCATTTTAAGTAAGTGATTTTTGCAAGTAGATATTCTTTGGGTTCTTTTCATCACGTAGGTTGACTTCTTCTATATCCTCAGCTAGTAATGCTGGATTTTTCTTTGTCAAGGGGAGGAGGTCCTTCTTTCATCCTCTAGCACCTCAGTGAGGTTTTCACTAGAAGATATGTCTTTAATTATATTTTTTTCATTTTTGTGTCAAAAAGTGCCTTGCGGTTTTCACTTATTGACTGTTCTTTTTTCTTTTTATTTTTCTTTTTTGACTGGAGAGAGGAGTTTCCTCCCCAAAATAGGCTGATCTATCAAGATCAATAGAGAATCCTACTTTGTGGTCCCTTGATGGCATGCCTTCTCTGAGTCCCATGAAGTCTGTGATAGCCTCATCAGTTTTAAAGAGATCTATATCAAGATGTCCTTGTTTATCCGATTCTATCAGTTCTAGGTGTACTAGACAAATGCCCTCATGGTGGGATGACTCTGTTTGGTTAAATGGGACAATGGTGATGGTCCCAAGGAATCAAGAATGTGATGTGGATGCACCACCTAGGGAATTTTTATCGATATGATTATCGATGCATGGCTAGTCCTTTATGGTTAATTGGTCAAACATATCCTCAAGTTGTATAGTGTTGACTGGCCGAGGAGAATAGTCTGGGATGGCTGGTCTAGAATTGTGGAGGGATCTCCACTCGTACTCATGGGAATTAGTTATGCTATAACTCTCATCAGATGTATCACTTACCTCATTATCTTGGATAGCTTGGTTACAGTTTAATCAGGAGTAAGAGGTCCCCACTTCAGAAGGAAATAACTGTTGGAGTATATTGCTGATTAAGGCATGTTCCAATTTTTTCCCTCGGTGTAATTATGCTACTTGTTCTTGATCAATGGATATGTCTCGGGTGGTAGGACTAGTTCTACTTTGCCCATAGCCCAACCTTCTCTTATTTCTCTAGGTTGGAAGTAAAGAAAGTTCTATTGGACCTTTTTGTCTTTCCCCCAGACCAGTCGTACCATCATACCCAAAATTTTGCAGCATTGTGAAGCCGACTCCATATGTAGACACAAGTATGTGTGCTTGAAGCTTGTCTTGTGGATCTTGATACAACCATGTACTAATATTCAAATCAAAAGGGTTATCTTTTGCAATGTCTCCCCATTTAACAAAGGTGGAGGGTGGACATCTAAATAGAATAAGTTCCAGGGTTTCTAGCATCGTCACTTATTGTGGCATGCCGTATGACCTTGGGCTTTGAGGCATGTTGGTGATAGTAAAAGCTTCCTCATAGCTGTATTCACTACATCCTTTATTAGTAATGGATATCTTTCCTTATTTTCTTGTTACATCCTTGGGGATAGAGTTTGAGGTGGAAGGGATGCTTGCCTCCTGGTTTAAAGGCACTTGATTGTTAGTACTACTTTTGATGGCGTTACAGTATTGGAATGAGTTTGGATCTCCTTCAATGATAATTTTTCCCCTTAGTATGGGAAATTGATGCACTAATGATATGTGGAGGGTACAACTTGCATCTTGTGGATCTATGGTCTTCCCAGTAAGATGTTATATCCTAACTCTAGGTCTAAGATTTGGAATGAGGTGTTCTTGATGACTGGGCCTATTCAAACTAGTAGTATTATGATACCTTTGGAAGAACTTTCTTCTTCATCATAGGCCCTCATATTGATTCTCCTTATGACATCAATTCTAGATTTAGAATAGCCCAAGTGTTTGATTACTTTCAAAGTACATATATTTAATCCTACTCTAGCATCAATGAGGACTCTATGGATCGCGTGTTTTTGAACTTGGATGAGAAAGTGGAAGAGATCATTATGTAGAGGCTTGTGCGATGGCACATCATGGTCTATAAAGGTTGCATACTTGTTGGAAGCTATGTGGTTCACCATGATTTGGAATATTTTTGTAGTTATGTCCCTTGGGACACCTACATTTTGGAGTTCTTGGTCGAGGGATTGCTTGTGTTGCGAGGATATGCGCAAAAGTTCAAACATAGATATTTGGGCAGGCGTGCGCTTTAGGTGATCCACAAGGCTAGTCTGTGGATTGGAGGCTGTTTGAGGATTAGCTGGTATAGCAGATGTAGAAGACACTCCTTGCAAGAAAAATTTGGTATGACATGTGGTTACAACACATTTTGCACCTTGGTCTCTGATAGTAATAGTAGCCACATGACTATCTGAAGGATCGATGCAGTTGATGGTGTTGTCACTGTTAGCATAAGTGTAGTTTACTTGTTTTGACTATCCACCAAACACAAAGGATTTCCCTTTGTTGTGATCATGGAATGTGTCATTGAAGATTGTATGATCAGTAGTGCCTTTTGATTGGGCATTGGAGACATCAATAACCCCTGTGTCAATTAGATCTTGAGTGACATTTTTCAATCGATAGTGATTGGGTGTTTTGTGTCCCTTTACCTGATGAAATTCATAAAATTCATTGTTATTGTACCACTTTAATTTTACAACACCATGTTCATATTCTTTGATTTCAAGCAGAGTGATAGCATTGGATTGTATCAACTTTCTTAAGGCTGATTCTATCGATTCCCCCAATGATGTGTAGTCTCATTTAGGAAACATAAACCATTGTGGGCATTGAGCGGGTGGTTGAATTTTTGACATTGTTGCTGCTTGAATAGGGGGTGGTTGGTTATGATTATGCACTTGTTGAGTGGGCACCATGGGTTTCTGGTTTTCCATAGGTGCGCCTGGAAGTGACACCTTTGGTTGAGCATAGTTGACTGTCTTTACATCAATGACACGATCATTGGTGACATTTTTATTCTTGTTCTGCCACTTGGCTTTATCCATTGTAGTTTTGTTTGTGTTTGTCTAGGTAGGATCTACAAGGATACCTCTTTTGACCAGGTTTTTCTCACAGCAAACTCCTCATTCGATGAGTTGCTCAAAGTTAGGATCCACCTACAATTCTATGGTAAATGACATATCTAGGATTATATTGTCAATGAACATGACTATGAGGTCTTGCTTAGGCACGTCATATTTTATTCTATTCACAGTGTTCCTCCACTTTTGTAGGAATTTCACAAAGGATTCTCCATCTTTCTATTTAATGTTGCAAAGGTCGTTGATGTTGACGTTGCGTTTGATATTGTGATGGAAGTGAGCAATGAATTTTTCAGCCAACTCTTCCCAGGATAGGATGCCATGAGATAAGTGCGAGAACCATTCCATTGCTGATCCAACTAGACTTTGTGGGAATAGTCGCATTAGGTTTGTTTCATCATGTGCAACTTCGATACAACTAGTAAAAAACTCTCGGATATGTTCAACATGGTTGGTGCTGCCTCTGTATTTGTTGAACTTGGGTACTGAGAAATGAGTGGGAAAAGGAGACATGTGAAATGAATGATCAAAGGGGTATGGATATAAATCATCTGTGGTGTAGGACTTGGTTTTCCCTTGATTCTACATGTCCATCATTTGGGTTTGAAGACTTTGCACTTGGTGGATTAACATGTCTATCTGAGATTGAGGAATATTGGTGACATTGTACCTCTATTCTATAGTAGGTATGAGGATGTGCCTCTGTGCCCCTTGAGTTGGAACATATGATATACTAGTCCTTGGGACTTGACATTGGTTCCCCAGCGTGTGATTCTAATACTGGGGTATTTGATTGGCCCAAGATTGATTCTATTGTGCTTGTTGTTGGGGTTGTTGTGGTCCCTATCGAAGTAAAGGTGTAACCTTGGGTGGGCATTTGACTGAATGTCAGACCTACAGAGATGGATCCCTATGGGAGTGAGGTATTGAGCCCAAGGCTAGCAGGGACTGACTTTAGTATCGGAATAGTTTCCAAATGGTTGTTGCTTGTTTGTGGATTTGAGGAAATAGCATGAGAGCTTGATGGAAAAGGTCATGAGGCTGAGGGTTGAGGCACACTAGTGACCATGGGAACACTTAGTTGGGAGCCTATCATGATTTGCATGGATGATGTGCTAGCTTGATTTGTAGAGATAGTCTGATTGGACACAGTCTGCATTGATGTCATTGTCATCAAAGATGTAAACATTTGGGATATCACAAGTTCAATTTGAGAGGGTCAAGTGGTATTTTGACCCACGAGAGGGTTCTCAGACCATATTTTTGACACATCAAATGTGGCGGGGAGATTGACTCCCTTCTTAATCAACATGGATAAGAATCGTTGGGGATTTCTCTCTACAATGTCAACAACCTATGTAGAATAGGCATCTTTCTCTATGTCTTAGAGCTCCTCCTCTATGACATCATGGAACAGTGTTGGTATATGGGGATTCTTGATGAAAAAAGTAGGACTAGTATTTATGAAAGGGTCCTTCTCTCGCTCTTGTTCCCACGGAGGAAATCGGTTGATATAAGACTCATCAGGTTGAGTTATAGCCTTTGACCTAGTGTAAGTCCCTCCATAAGGTGTGTGAGACATAGTATTGTCCAGATTTTTTTGACTAAAATAAGTGATATAAAGAAAACAGAAAAGGATAACCTTTCTAGGAGAGTCCGAGTTATGTTTTGACAAGGGTAATTCTAAGGACAAATGTTGATTTATCTTGATCTCAAAGACTTGGTGATGTAAGAATAGGATTCTTCACTATTTCCTGGGACAAAGTCACTGATAAAGATTTGATTATTTTGAGATAACGGGATCAAGATAACCGAGTCTAAACTTTTGAACTAACAATGTTTAGACAATAATCATGCTTTCAAAGAACAGATGATATTTAAAGTTTAGAGATTCACACAATGTTCTTCGTATTTTTCTAGGATAGAAACTGATCTTTTACACAAAATGAGGAGTTTTTCCAAGGGTTTTTAGGTAAAAACAAATGTTTCAAAGTCTCTGGTTAAGTACGGTAAACTTCTACCGATTGCGGTAAAGTGAAAGATCAAATGCGGTAAACAATCACCGATTGTGGCAATAAAAGGGTTGATTGCAGCAATAAATGGGTTTATTGCAGCAATAAAGGGGTTGATTGCGGAACAATTCTGTCAATTGTGGCAAGATGCAGGTAATTGCGGTAAAAGAGAGAGTCTTTAAAAAGGATCTCAAATTGGCTTAACCGTCTGGTAAAATTGATTTCTAGAACAAGTTTTCTGATTACAGAATAGGTGTGATGTTGACAACCTAGACTTGAACATGTTGAACTCATTTTGACAGTTTTTTTTATGTTGATTCTGTATTTTTGGAAACTAATCATAAAACATGCACAATAGACAATGTGTTTTGTAATCTATCACATGTTTTGAGACAAGGACAAACAAATTAATCTCGGTCAAAATTGTCTTTCAAATACAATGTTATAGGCCCAATGCTTGAATGCTCATTAGCTCACACAAGTGTCATGCTACTAGGACACGAAGGTCCACGACGTAGGCACCCATGTTTTTATCATTGCCAAATATTGTTACCGTGCTAGTGAAGATCTCTTTCACTAACATAATACCCTGGAGCACATATATTGGGAATCTTGGGGGAAATTTTGCAACCCCTTGCACTAGAATAAGGTATTTGTTTAGAGGTGAATCAGGTTGGCCTCTATTTTAATAAGGTTGTAGTAGGGTTTGTGACATCTTTCCAATCAGTTTGTATATGTGTGAATCACTTAAGATCCTAGTTAACCATGCTGGCTACTTGGGGATATTCACCCGATCCAAGCTATCATCAACACACCTCTCCTGAGCTTGGCTAGATATAAAATGGAACTTTGGTTCGTGTCTTTTTTATATACTGATCAGAAGGATTACTGATTTAAGGTCGTTCTCTAAGGAAGAAGCGCATTCTTTAGACATGCCTTTCTAAAAAGTATAAAGTTTTTTAATCTAATAGATTTGTGTAAGTGCACCAATGACTCAAGATATAAGGTTAATCAATTAAACCCCAAATTCCAAGTGTGAACTAAGCTAATCACCCATACAAGCACCAATGTTCAATTTTAAACCCAAAGTAGGTGACGATTTGCTTGTTCAATTTTAATGCACCAAAATAAAAGATTTTTTTCGTGTGTTCAATTCTTAACCACCACGTCAATTTTAAGCACCAATTTGGAAATGTGAGGTTCAAGATGTTTGCATGCAATGTTCATTTTAACCACCAAAAACACAAATGAATGAATTTTAGGTTTCTTTTTTAACTTTTTCCTCACCACAAGTTGTCAAAGAAAATGATTAGTACTAAAATCTTCTAATAAACAATTGCAGAATATCCAGAAACTCTAAAATTTTTAAGAGCGTTAAGGCTAATGGTAACCTTGTACTTAGGTGTGAAACATTTGATAGAATCAAGATACCTGTTGTAAGCTTCGCTTTGATCTTCTGCTGCGATTGCAAGGATGGCTCTTTGTTGCATGCGGTAGTTTTGCAGTCATTCTTATGGAAGCTCTTAGTGATCTAGCACCTGGGGTGCGTCTGATTATCTTCTTGGCCATTAGTCATTTCCTCAATCCTGCACAGAAATCAAGAAATAATACACAAAAAAGAAAACTTTTCAAAGATCTTTATTTTTTTTAAAGTATTTCTCAGAAAAATTAAATTATCAGAGAATAAAATCCCTGTATTATTTCAAGGCCTTTCCAAAAATGCAACTTTTTAAATAATAAATGTTGATTCATGTCCATAATTAATTTTTTATGAAATATCATAAAAAATTATAAAAAAAATCATAAAAAATCTAAATTTTGGACTGTAGTTTTCTTACCTCAAAAAACACCTGTAAATTTTTTTTTAGATCATAATTCCTTAATTTGTGGCCTAGGGACCCATTTTATCAGAACAAACCAGTTTTAAAAGATCTATGATTTTTGCAAAATAATTTCACAAAAATTAAAATCACAGAGAATAAACCCCCTCTATAATTTCAAGACCTTTCTAAAAATGTAATCTTTTTGATAAGAAATATTGATTTATGTCGAGAAATAATTTTTTATGAAATATCATAAACAAATTATAAAAAATTGTAAAGAATTCAGAAAAATATGAATTTTGGACTGTAGCTTTATTACGTCAAAAATACATGCAAAAAACATTTTAGATCATAATTCCTTAATTTGTGCCCTAGGGACCCATTTTATTAGAACAAACCAGTTTTAAAAGATCTATTATTTTTGTGAAATAATTTCATAGAAATTAAAATCACAGAGAATAAACCCCCTCTATAATTTCAAGAAATTTCTGAAAATGTAATTTTTTTGAAAATAATCTCTGATTTGTGCCCATAAATGATTTTTTATGAAATATCATAAAAAATTTATCAAAAAAATAAGAAACTCAGAAAAATCTGAATTTTGGTTTGTGGCCTCCTTAGATCAGCTTCAACTTGCGAAAAAAACTTCATTAAAATATTTCATGCAGTTTGAAAAGATATGACCGAATTTCACGTGGGTTGTAAGTTCACGTCAGGTTCACCAAAATGTCGTAGGCTTAGATCCTGTCTCCACAATCTCAAGTTAATGAGGGGTTAAGTAGCACCAATTTGCAATGGGGGTAATCAATCAATTACTACTAAGAACGAAACTACGAACAAAAAAATGACAAGAAATAAAGGACGAATACAAACAAATGCAAACCAACAAAGCTCGAATCTTCTATTGTGTCTCTCTACTCCTTTGGAAACATTGTTTGTGTGGTGCTCAGTATTGGTGTGGGAAACATCTATGACTTGGGAGCATCGAGAATATGATATTAAATGCTTTGATCGCAAGAAGGCTTGATGCTTGAACCAATTTGATAGAGTAATGGCGCATGAAAGCTTGAAATCCTCGATGTATAATTGCAAGAAGTCTTGATGCTTGAACCAATCTGATAGAGTAATGGCACATGTAAGCTTGAAATCCTTGATCCTTCAAATGGTTATGAAGGGTTGATTATATAGAATATGAAAATGATATTAACGGTTGAGATTAATCCCAGAGGTAGGAGGATGAATGGTTGAAATCAAAGGGAACTGGAGAAGCCATCAGTAAACTCCACCTCTTCAACTAGGAGAGAGGAGATAAAGTTTGGTTAACTGAACAACTAATTATGAGTTACCTTTAGAACTGAGGAGGTAATTTGGAGTTACCATTTTGAATTGAAGAGGTAGGTGGAGTAATTCATGCAATCAGAGATGTGATCAAGAGTTCTCTTATTTGAGCTAAAGAAAGGATTTAATTGAATATTTAATTCATTTTTATAATTAAAGTATTCAACATGTGAGATAATTGAATTCTTTTTGGTTTAGAAGTGAATTATTGAATAAAATTAAATTAATATAATGAAATTAATTTAATTAAAAGAATTAATTAATAAGTTTAAATATTTAAATTTAAACTTTAGGAAATTGAATTTAATTAATTAATAGAGATTAATCAATTAAAGTTTTTGATTAAATAAAATTAATTATTTAATTAATTTTGGGGATTTGACTAGATGATTTGGGGAATGAAATTAGAAGAAAATAGATGATTAATTAATGATTAAAAAACCATTAATTAATAGATGAAAATTAGTGTTTGTAATGTAAGGTCACAAGTATGTCCATTTTCGGGTGTCTATAGAACAAATGGTTGGTTTCTTAGAGAATCAATATAGCCAACAATAGAATTCACATTCTCATCAACCAACGCTTTGAAGCGTTCTAAATCAGTTGGATTGGGTTGTGGTGGAGGGGGAGGAGGAGGTGGGGGTGGGGGGGATGAGGGTGGGGGTGGAGGTGGGTTCTCTAGAGGTTGATTAATCAAATCATCAATATTAAATTCATCCATGATCATGTGCACAAAATATACCCTGCGCATATAATTGAAATATTTAAATTTCAAACTTATAATGACCATAATTGTAAAGAATAAATAACAAGATCGTAGTTCTAAAAAAATCTACTCTATCCAACTCATATTTAACAATTTCACATATTAGATTGAAAACATCATTGCATTAATGCATGATAATAATTACACACATTTACCATCTAAATAATGCATCCATCTAAACATCCATACATAAACATCTAAGAATCATCACACATGCATCCATATACATCATGTATTGTTGGAAACAATTATTTAATTGTGTGTTGTCCTTGATGTTACACAAATGTCATATCAGTCATCAGACAGAGTCTACCGAGTTCAGAATGTCATATCAGTCATTAGACACAGTCTACCGAGCTAAGAATGTTCAGCAAAGCAGTTTACCGAGTCTACCGAGTTCAGACGGTAAGAGAAACAAGTTACAGAGTCTACCGAGCACAACAGAATACTATATCAAGAAGTTAGTTACTACC
>MU223893.1:960482-1007832 GCA_018584345.1 Thuja plicata
TATATATATATATATAAACCCGATTGCATTATGCTTAGTTAATAGGCTTGGATAATAAACACAAGGCTTGGGGCTTTATTTCCCTCCATTTCTCTCAATTTTCATGTCTTTTGTTCTTCTAGGCTAATTTCTCAACTTCCTTGTCATCAGGTTTACACATCATCAAGTGGGTATTTATAAAATTTCCACCATAATTTCACACGTCTTCTGAGCTTTCTAACCATTTTTTTTCTATTTTTGAACAACATTAGCATAGATAACTTTAATTTTCATTACCAGTATCTCCATAGTTCTCAAAGGCATGTGTTTACCAGTTTCTTAATAAATTTTGATATACTTGACCAAATTCAAAACAACTACATATTATTGTTCTACACTTGATTGTATACACTTCTAAAAAAATGTTTTCATTTTCGATTATTTTGATGCAAGTTATGTCTAGTGCACGAACAGATACCTGATTTTCAGGATGCGCCCACTTTAAAAATTATTAAAAAAAATCTCAACAGAAAATTACAAAAGAATACACAATTTATAGCTCTCACTCTTACCTATCTTTCTACCAAAGGTTTTTTGAAAATAATAAATCTAACTATATCTTTTTTTTATGTGCAAACTACACACTATGTTATGTTTTTTCTGAAAAAATTAAGAATAATTTTTTGTGCGCAACAAATTTCACCCTCTTAATCTTATCCATTCTTTTAAAACTTTAGTAGTTTAGAAACTAGATTCAGAGAACTACAATTCTTGTTCTTTGCACATATTCTAATTTTGATTGCATGACTCTCAAATTTGTCTTCCAAGTTTAGGTTTACCTGATTTCAAGAAAAAATGGCCACTTATACCCTTTTTTGCACACCATCTTGGTGCACTTACCGTGTGGTGTGGCTTTAATATTGTTTTAACATTGTTGAATAAGGAAAAATGAGACCTAGCAGTAATCAAGATAAGATGTGCATTCCTTCACTTAATAGCAAATCATATTGATGATCTTAAGCACCATCCTATTTAGATACCTATGGAAACATATCAAGTGAAATAGTAAGAACACTTTGATTAAAACCAAAAGTTGCAAAATCAAGGTTGCAAATTTACAGTTTAAACGTGCAGAGATATTTGGCCGAAAATAAAACATGGTTCATGCTAATTTATTAAAGGTTTATTGATATAAATTTACTAGAAAATTTCAAATTGAAGTTGTATATTACACACTCTAATAAAATAGTTTTTATTGTACACCAAACTAAGGGCAAGTCCCCCATGCAGTTGTTTAAGCAGGGATCTCATGAAAGAGGCTTAAGTTCTATTTTTGAGAAAGAAGATAGTCCCATGAACAAATCCAACATTCAGCTATGACATAGTGAAGGAAGAAAACGAACCTGCAGATTACTATGGGAGAATGAAAGGAAAAGCATCCTTAAATCTATGTTGGATTTCTCCACAGCACAAACGTGAGCAGTGCTAGCATGCGTCCGTGTTTGGTATTTGGGTTGCACTGTTTAAATACACTGCAAAACTACATTTTAGATCACCAATGTGGAGGATGTGTGATGTTGCCATGACAGGCGGGTGAGGTTTTTAAAAGTGCAAGTTATATATATTTTTAGTTTCACGGGTTGTCAAGTATAGGATAATAACGCCATATATTGTTTGTCTATCATTCGTACCATGTCTGGCATAGTATTTTAGCAATCCATACTTATATGAAGTACAAGGAACAATAGAAACCAGAGAATATATTAGACCGGGTGATAACATGGAGGAGAATTGCACAAATTTTTGGTATGTTTTTTTAAAAATTATTTAGTAGCATTAGCATGGGAACATTCAAAGTCTTTACTATTAGCAAAGCTAAAACCATTCATCCCTCCACACAAAGGAATCAACGCAGGGCCAAGTGTGAAGCCATGACGACAAACTGGTGTCTGACACAACGATCCGAAATTGGGTGTTGGTGACCTTCATGTTGGTATGCCTTTACATTTTTATTACAAATGCACCACGTTCCTTCAAATCTCCATGGGTTTGGAAGCCTTCATGGTATTGTCTTGTATGGGCGGGGTTGCAGTTGTTCTTCTCACGCAAGCTCTCTCAATTCCCTTGACAATATCATATTCAATATTGTTACCATGCTTCCTATGTGGACTACGTGGGTACTTCTAGTTACAATGGTAATTTATGACGCCAGTACACTTTTGATCCATGGTAGGTACTTACACGCAAGATGGACATACTACAGTACCAAGGAAAATGAACTTTCACATGTCTCAAAAGCAAATTTAGTGTTTCCATTAACTCAGTGTTTTTGGTCTTGGTCTATATTAACAAAATGGAATTATTTTGAGTATTCTTGCCAATGTGGTGGATATTACAGCAATGGTGATTGTGATGGTGGTTAACTTGGTGAAGTTTTTGAATGATATCTCTAATTTGCAAGCCTTTACAAGTTTGAGTGTCATTCCTTACGACATCAAGATGACTTTCTATGAATTTTAAGGAATTGGCATGGTGTTGCTCCTTGAGATGGTGGTAGATAAGAATCAGAATTTTGGTGGAATATTGGGTGTGCTTATTCTACTTTTCTTGCTCACTAATGTATGTTTTGGTCTATTCGAATACTTTGCAAAGACCAAAGACATCATTATGTTAAATTTGGGGAAGAAATTGATGTAATATTTGTGGTTTAGAGAGTAGGGAATAAGATATTATTTGAGGTTGGAGGCAATGAAGGCTAGAGGACGCCTATCATCCCAAGCTAGCTTCTCGCTCAGGGATGATCCATTGCATGAGAAGCACCCTATATGTGTTCATAAAGAAAAGAGGGGGCTTGATATATTTATGCCCTTGAATAAAAGAGGGGGGCCTGACATATTTGTGTCACTGAAGAAAAGATGGGGTTTGGCACCATGGTTGTCCCTTCAAGGAGAAAGGGGGGAGGGGGTGGGTATTTTTTATACTCAAAGAATATGTGAACTTTCAAAGGAAAGGTTGTCTCATTTGCATGTGTCTGGTTGGTGATTTGTGCAAGATAGGAGGGATCATTTCCACAACACTTGAGGATACATGAGACACACTCGAAGGAGATACGGAATTTCGAAGGAAAGTTGTCTCATGTGCAACATTGGAGGAGGCATTAAATACACTCAGAGGAGATGTGGAATTGCAGAGGAAATGTGTCTCATTGTGCATGGAGAGTGGGAACACTTTTATGTTCTCTCATGTCGTGCATATAGTTTCAAGTTCTACAATAAGGAGATCTAGTGATGTAGTTATTTTAGTATCTCTTAGATGAACAAGGAAGTCAGGAGATACATTGATATAGACAGTTTGGTTTTTCTTGGGTGAGTGAGGAGGATTGGTGAAGGTGCTTCATCAAAGTCCCCAGAAGGGTTGGGTTCAAAACCCTTGCAATGATCCACTCCTATTCCCACCCCCATATATAATGAAACACATTTCCTCTTAAATTACACATCTCCTCTGAGTGTGTCTAATGCCTCCTCTAGAGTTGCACATGAGGTGTCTTTCCTCCAAAAGTCCACATCTTCTCTGAGTGTGTCTAACTCCTCCTCAAGTGTTGTGGAAATAATCCCTCCTTTACTGCACAAATCCACAACCAAATGTCTACCCATGAGACAACGTTTCCTCTAAAATTCCACATCTCCTATGAGTACAACTATTGTCTCCTCAAGTGCTCAACAAATCATGAATGAAATCTTGCCCCCTTCCTCCTAGAAGGAAAAACCATGATGCCAAGCCCCCTCTTTTCTTTAGGGACACAAATATGTCAAGCCCGCTCTTTTCTTCAGGGATAAATATGCCCAACCCCCTCTTTTCCTCAGGGACACAAATAGGGTTCTTTTCAAACAATCAATCATCCCTGAGCAAGAAGCTAACTCGGGATGATAGATATCCTCCTATCTTTGTTTCCTCCAACCTCCTATATAATCTTTTTTATTCGCTAAAGTAAAAATCTTATATCATTTTTGCTTTGCAAGGTGAGCTGTCATTTCCAGATGAGTCATTTGTATGTACTACAAAACCACAAAAGTGTGTTGCACCTTCAGTCACAATGAAAGTTGTATTCTTCAAATTTCCATCAATGAGATCTTTGGTCCACTGAACAAAATTCATTTGTACATATCCAATTTTCTGACAATAACAAGATTTGAATTCTTTTCTTGTTGAAAATTTAGACTTTTTCCTAGCAACTAAAGCACTTTCCTCAATAATTAAATGACTCTTAAATCAACTCTACTTCCTTCATCAATTAGAGAGGAAATTACAGTTTCCAAACTGGGATTCATTTTGTTTAATGCAAAAACAATATGATCAAAACTTGAAGGTATATTCAGTAAGATCACCTTGGTATCATCATCATCGAATTTGGAGTTTACAACTGCAAGTTGATTAAGGAGAGAACAAAATGTTCCTATATGTTGAAAAATATTGTCTCCTTTCATCTTCAACCTAAACAATTTCTAATTTATGAACATTTTGGCACTAGAAGATTGTGAACCAAACAAAATGTTAAGCTCATCCCATATTTCTTTTGATGTCTTCGATAAATCAATGTGATGTGTATATGCATATGATAAACCAAGACAAATTAATGTCATGGCCCTACAATCTTTAGCCAACCACTTTGTTGCTTCATTTACATCTTATGGTTTTTTAACAATTCCACTCAAATGTCCCACAAATATTTTTCAATCGAAAGTAATTGTATTTTAATTTCTCATATATAAAATTCATACCCTTCAAATTTGACAATAGTAATTATTTTATCCATTATCCTTATTACTCAAAAAATCAAAGCTACAACGAAGGATTTTTTATACCACCCTATAAAGAAGTAGACTAACACATACCTCTATGAGCTCATATTCAAATCTGATTTCTTCTTCTCACTCACAAACCAATCTGAACCCTTCATATGAAAGTAGAAATCAAAACACCCACATGCCCAATTTTGCATCTTCAATAACTTTGAAACACACTACTTGCATCATCGGGAAGGCTCGATATTCATAGTGTTGAAGAAAAATATATCTGCAAACACAACACCTTTGGCTTCCAAAAATGGTTCTTCAAACTGCCTTCTAACTGTCATGTAACAAAACGCTTCAGTTCTTCAATATGCCTTGGCTGAATAGCAGCACAGCAGAACCCCCTCTCACCCCACCACATTCATAGGCTAGAGAACCTCCTCACGGGTACAAATAAAAAACTGTTGAAGCACTGGCTTATGACGTGAATGTCAGATCACACACCTCATGCCATCTTCTCCCATTGCTTGGGTAGACCAGTGGAAGTGAAGACATAATAGAATGAGAGAAAAAATGATGAAGATCTAAACGCTTTCAGACTTGAACACCATTAGAAATACCTTGTCTTTGTCCCAAAGAAATCTCACACTTTGAGAGAGGGATGAAGAAATCCACATACATATTTTGGTTTGTCACAATATCAACGTACATCTATCCATCTTACCAGGATAACAAACATAATATCCTCAGCAGTGAAGTCTCACCAGCAATTCTTTTTTCTCTATGAATTAGGCGCAGGGACTGTAGTGGCTCTCATACCACATGAGAGTACAAATTAAACAAACTTGATTGATTGAATCTGATGATCTTACATTGATATCTAAAGGGCTTTATAAAGCCTTATTTTCCAATACAAAAACTTTCTATAAACTAACTTATTTTTTATTAAGCTAAATTACTAACTTAAATCTAAATCTAAACTAATGTAATACTCTAATAAGCTACATGACTATTTGAAATCTTCTCCTTCAAAATATAAGCTCTTTAGCATTGCATATTTAAGCAGGTGAGAAAAGGGGTGGGGCTAGAAATTGCTCCACTAGCTTAGAAATGTTTTTTTTGTCACTTGTCAAACATTTAATTTCAAAATTTTCTTAAAAAATAATTTTGAAGGGAAAATGAGTTTTTAACTTATTTTTTAAGTACCAAGTATGAAACACAAAGACATTGTATTCATAAGACCACCAACTTCCTTAAATATTGGTGTTTAAACTTTTAAGCTAAACTAGACTACAAAATTCATGGGACCACCACTTTAAAATATTCCTAAAAAAATAACAAGCAACTCCAACTCTATTTTTTAGGAATCCCCATTCCATGGGATCTGTTAGTTCTTTTTCTTGTTGATCCCTTGTATACCTGCAACTCAGGTATATTCCTCTATAGGCCCATGCACTGATTCAACAAGGAGAAGAAATAACGTTCAACAAGGTCCTAAAACCTTCTACACTTTGAACTCCACAAACTTAGGTGGGCACTACCTATCTTCTGCCTTCAATATTCAATATCTTCACAAACAGATAGGTATAATAGTTATAGTACAAAACATGTATATGGTAACATTTTATAAAGTTTGATAAGAACCACAATTCTAACATATCAGACCAATGCCCTGTCTAGTGGGTATGGAGTCACTCTAAATGAAAAGACCCTTAACAAAAATATACATCAAAAGTAAAACCTGCGAATGATTTCTGAACTTGACTATGCCTTACATACTCAATTCACACTTCTTGGAAGAAGATGCAATTATCCAGTTCATTACAGTTCTTTACTCACTGAAACTACTTAAAGGATGTTTAATTCTCTTTGAAAGAAACCCTAAACTAGTTAGAGCCTCTATCTTACGGAGTGATGGATTGAAATGTCCTTAACAACCAACCCAAATGAATACAAGAAACTGAAATAAAGACATTACAATTCAATATGATTTCACAAATTACAAGAGGTTACAGACATATTTTACTGCTAAAACATCAAATACATATAGAATCAGAGCCAAAAAGACCGCTGATAGTCTTAATTCAACATGTAGAGCTTACAAGCTTTTTGTGGCATAAATTTCCCATCCTTTTACAAATGACTCAAAAACCCTAATTATACTAAATGGATACCACGAGTTTGGACCGCCTTAGGGAAAAAAGAAACCCTAAAATACAACCACCATAACTCAGGAACCAAGCCAAAATCAATGCAAAATAGACAGATAGATGAATCAAGATTAAATATCTGCAAATAAGATCCAAATCCTAATTCGCCACCAACAAACATTTATGAAGCCCCAAAATCTATCTCTTAAGCACCCTATGACCACATAAATGCAACCCAAAAGATTGGATCGGTCCATCTACTACTCTGCAACTTGAAAAAAGCATCATCATGGCTCAAAAAACCTTTGCACAAGTTTAAATTTTCAAATACTACCCATTCTAATAGTCACCGTAGCCGGGGAACATAATCAACAGTCGAGACTGAATCCCTTCACACTTTAAAACATAGTCATAGATCATTACTTAATAGGAAACCACGAACAAAAGACAACTGACAGTTCCTTATAACATCTCGGTCCCACTTTAACCTTCAGACACGTGTCGACCAAGCACAAACCCGTGAAGACTTAACTTCCCTTCATGTTCTATTTGAGGCTTAGCTCCTACCGCCTGATTGAAAAGATCTGACGGTCCTGATGAAAAATGACAAACTATAGACCCCACATCCTAGGAAGGACACATATCCGCACGTCGTAGTGCCTTGATTTTTATCTCTTGTGCATCTGTTTGATCAAGGAATAACAACAGCCGCAGGATCAAAATGAAACCGATCTATCATTAGCCTAACTTTATCGTTGACTACTTTCCACGTGTCCTCTTGTCACGAAGCCTTGAAGACTAATTTCCTCACATCTTGACCATTATGGGAACACACACACACACCGTAGATTATATTTGATCAGAAGGTGGAATAACCTGCCTATTTTCTCATCCACTTTCCATGTGGTGCATAGTCGTGAAGCCTTGAAGACTAATTTCCTTGCAACTTCTGACTAAGGCTTAGCGCCCACTGTAGATGATATTAGATCAGACAGTGGACAAAGATTGCCGCTAGCTCTTTGAAAAAGCTGACCTCATGATCCATGAAGGACACGCGACATCACGACGTGATGGCTTGAAGAGTAAAATGACCACATCTTCATGTTTGAGGGATAATGACAACCATTAAATTGATCTTTACCTGATCAACATATATGTTAAATAAATCTCCTGGAGACTTAGGACTTAGGGAAAATAAAACATAACCCCACTAGGAAAAAGACTTAGGAAATAAAGATGGCCCCACTCAATGACATAAAAACACATGGTAAAAAGTGACTTAAGTGACCTCAAAAAGTAACTTGATTTTATAACGCATAGGAGACTTAAGGGATTTTTCACCATGGAAGAACAACTAGGGTTTAAGATAGAGCCCAAAACTTGCAGAAAGAAGGCAAGAACAAGCACCACAGAGACCAAAATTTGATATTCCTAACAGTGGCTCCAACTGAGGAAGGTTGAACACAAGTTCAACACTAGAAAACCAACACTCTGGGACGCAGACCAAAACCTCACAACAAAACTCTAAAATTGAAAATCAGAAATATATACACCTATACATTAAAACTTATGCATGATCCATGAATTATGTGAAAAATAACTTCAGAAACCGCCCATGCACATGCAGGTCTTGCATTTTACCAGTAAGACTTTGCAAGAAATAAGAATATTTTTCATGTAGATCATGCACAACAAATGGTCCTAACCCTAAGGAATCAAAATTTTCATGCTTTCCTTTGTCTTCTAATCTTGCAATCCATTGGAGCACCATGTCATTCACATGAAATTTTATTTATGATGCTCTCTTGTCAAATAAATACTTGGACTATTGCTGGATCTTCTAATTTTGCACTTGTGCTTCACTTCTGATCTCATCCAATTCTACCAAATGCAACATTCTGTTCTACATTGGCTCTGGCACTTCTATGTCTTCATCTTGGATAAATTTGTAGACTGGCAGCAAATTATCCATTGGTAATCTAGCCTGTGTTCCATAAACCATTTCAAAAGGGAATACACCTATAGCTCTTTTCAATGTTATCATGTCAGCCCACAAAGATAACTTAAGCTTTGAATTATAAGACTTTTTATTCTTTTCTAATGTCCTTTTGATAATTTTCATAATGCTCTTGTTACTGGATTCTGCTTGCCCATTTTCCTGTGGATGATATGGTGAAGAATATGAAACCATAATACCATACTGATCACAAAACTCATTGAATTCTTTAGGCCTAAAGTACATAGCAATATCCATAACTAGCTTGCTTGGCACACCAAACCTGGTGAAGATCTTATCTATTAGGAAATAAATGACCACCTTACTGGTTGCACTCTTGGTTGGTATATCCTCAACCCATTTTGTAAAATTGTCAGTGGCAACAAAAATCCAACTGTGACCCCCACTAGACTTTTCTAAAAATTCTCCAATAAAATCAATGCCCCATTGGGAAAAAGGGACCTAAACTAAAATCGGAGTCAAAGGAAAAGCCCCTGAATACACTAGCTTTTTTGAAAACCTTTGACAAGCCTCACACTTCTGCACAAACTGATGTGTGTCCCTGAACAAACAAGGCCAATAAAAACCAGCTCTAAGTATCTTATGTGCAGTATTATTTGCTAAATAGTGGCATCCACGCACCCCACTATGTGTTTCTTTCAATACTTTATAAGACTGAGCTTTATCCAAACAAAAAAATAGAACTCAATCTCTGTTTTTCCATTATAAATCTCCTTGAATCAACACATATTTCTAAGCTTGAAGTTTGAGAGCCCTTCTTTGATTTTCTGTCATGTCCCTGGGACATTTAGTATTCTTCAAAAAATATATAATATCAGTATACCATGGTTGCATCTCAATGCTAGTTGGTATTTCATTTGTTTGCACATTTTTCACTTGAGAAAGCTTCATATTTGTATATTTCATGAGCTTTTCCAACCTCAAGCCTCTAACCAATTTAGTAATATGGATCTCTAAATCAAATTCTTGTATTCTATTGATCCACTTGCACCTCTTGCCAGTAACCTCATTTTGTGACAATATATCCTTAACAACAGCATGAGGTACATAGGAAACTACCTTGGCACATACTAAATAAGGCCTAAAATCCTTGAATGCCTTAACTAAGGCATAAGCTTTCTTTTCCATAATTTCATAATTTAACTCTACTACCTGCAAGGAATTGCTAAAAAAATGCAATTGGATGTTCAAATCCCTCTTTGTCCTTCTGGAATAGCACTGCAACAATGGTATGGAATGAATCAAATGAGAAAACAGAAAAGGGCAATTCATAGTTAGGAGACTTTAAGACTGGTGCTTCCTGAATAGCCAACTTAATCTTCTCAAAATATTTTTGAACTTCTTGATTCAATTCATATGTAACACCTTTCTTTAGCAGCTTGGCAATAGGTTTTACAATTTCTGCAAAATTTATTATAAACCTTCTTACAGAATTTATCTTTCCTAAGAAATATTGTACCCCTTTGATGTTCTTAGGAGGAGTCAACATACTAATTGCCTCAATCCTCTATGGATATATTCTTACTCTATCCTTGGACACTATATTCCCTAGTAACTTTCCCTCTGAAACAAAAAAATGGCACTTTTTTGGATTAAGAGATACTCCAAACTCCAAAGCCTTACCAAAATTTCTCTCCAGATGCCTACAATGATCCTCAACTTTCTTTGAATATGTAGTTAGATCATCCTAATAGACAACCATAATTATGTTTATGAATTCCTTAAAAGCAACATCCATTGCTATCTGAAAAGTGGCCCCTGCATTTATGAGACCAAAAGGCATTCTGACATAAACATAAGTTTCCCAAGGGGTAGTAAAGGCATTCTTGAATTGCTCTGACTGATTGACCAAAAATTTATTGTAACCAAAGAATCCATCCATCATGGATAAAAGGTCACACCCTGTAACTCTTTGTAGCATTGCTTCCATATTAGGCAAGGAATAGTTATCTTTAAGTGATGCTACATTAAGGTTTATGAAATCAACACAAAGCTTGATATCTCCATTTTTTTTTCTCACTGGCACAAGATTTGACACCAATGATGAATGCCTGATTGGTTTTACAATTTGAGGCTCCCTGATTTTCAATTTTTCCTCCTGCATTTTTGAGGCTAGCAATGGATTTATTTGCCTTTGCTTCTGCCTAAAATATTTCACATCAGGCCTTAGAGGAATCTCAGCTTGAAATAAGTCCTCTCTATAGGCTTTTAGATCTTCATGTGACCAAGAAAACATGTATTGTTGTATTTTTTCAATAAGCTGATCAAATTTTCTCTAATATGAGGGGCTAAGTTCTTTCCAATATATACCATTTTAGGGACTGCCTCTAACCCTAAATTTACCCCTTCAACACTGTCCATTTTTACATCAGATCTTTTAAGACAGTGACTATCATTGTCACTGAAGATGCCCTCAAGTTGAACCAAACCCTTAGGTATGACATTTGTTGGCAACTGAACAACCTCAGTCCCCAAAATGGCTTGTTTGTCATCTATGGTTTCAACTAAAGCATTACAGTCAATTCTCTGGCTCTCATAATCATCCATACATTGAATGAAACTAAGAATATCCTTTTCATCATCAAAAAATTGCCAATTGTATACATTATTAGAAATTGTAGGCCTGATCTGGTTTCAATAGTAGAGATCCCAACCAAAGTTATATCATTATTCTTTAAGGATACATTTTCTAGGAATTCAGCCATAATGTTCTTGGATCTCTCTACCCATTCTATTGAGAAAGCATAAAATAACTCTATTTTATCCCAGACTGCATGCTTGTATAATTTTAGTCTATCTTTCTTAGCAGCATACAAGGATCTAATTTGGGAGATTTCTAACTCAGAGTCCCCAAATACTCTTAACAACTTTATGCCATGTTTTATGAAAACCTCTAAGCCTAATAATAATGCCTCATATTCTGCATTATTATTTGTGCATTGAAAAGCTAAGAGGAAAGAATGTTTAACTGTTGTACTTGATGAGGATATTAAAAAAACACCAGCTCTAGATCCTTCCTTGGATCATGCACCATCAAGGTACATCTTCCATATCTCATCTTGATGTGATTGTGACTCCTTCACAATTGGGTCATGATTCTCAACTTTGGACCTACCTTGCTCAATCCTAAAATTCTCCTGTCAATATCCATGAAATAATTGAGCACCTTAGGATCCCTCCTTTCAATTATTACTAGAGAACATGGCTCCCTATATAATTTGACATCACTTCCATTGATAGGGATAGTATCATATGATAGGTCTAATTACAAATGCCCTCCAACAACTATTGCCCACTGTCTAGATAACAACATACCATAATGTGGTGGTGTATCAACCACAAAAACATCCATTTTCAAGGTAGCCTTAGGAAAAAAAACAATCTTTACTTCAATACCTTTTAAGGCTCCCACAACAGGCACTTCTCTATTATCCATAGAAAAAAAATCTTCCAAAAGGTGTGTCAACTTTTAAGCCCAATTTTTTCATAACACCAAAAGGCATTACATTTACTGCTGCACCTAAATCTATCATACAATTTCTTATTAATTGGTCATTCACCAAAAATGTCACATAAAAAGGATCAATATGAGATGGCTCTTGAGTAATAATGTTACCTACATGAATTCTAGGACCCTCCTGCTCCTCATCATATCCCCTTTTCTTGATAGTTTTTGTAGTATGAACAATATCATCAGTTATACGTTTGAGTAAAGAGAAAGCAACCTCTCTATGCTCTTTTATTTTCAACATTTCAATCAATGGCATTGACACCTTCATTTGAGATAGTGTATGCTTCATGCCAAAATCTTGAAAACCTAAGATATCCCCACTGGAAGCCTTTCCCTTTCTCTCATTGGATTTCTCTATTCTTTGATCAATAATGGGGCTACCTTTGCTTTGATCTTGAATATTACCTTTGTTTTGAATTGGTGGTTGAAGAGAACATTCTTTTATAAATAATGAACCAATATTTCCCTAATCCTTATCTACTTTCACATTTCTTAAATTATAAGCACTCCTAGCCTGAGCAATTGCAGCAATAGTGAGAGATCTCACCTCTTCATCACTAGGTCTTCTTAATTGAACATGTTCATCTTTTGCATTAGCAATATTTATAGTATGATGCATAACATCATATGGTTCCTCACCCTCTTCTTCAGCATATGTCATAAACATATTGACTTTAGTTCTCTCCTTCTCTTGATCATTTTGTTCATCCTCATTCTCAGTAGACCCTGCCAAAGCTTGTGTAACTGCACACTCAAGAGGAGAATGTGGCATATTGCAGGGTATGTACCAAGAAAAATTTGCTACATTGTGTACATTATTCCTTTTCAATGGACCAGGAGTACCTTTATTTCTTGCATTACTTGGTCCCTCTGATAAGGGTTTACCATCCTTCCAATTTGTTTTATAGGGCATGTCCTACAATCTATAAGGGTTATCAGACCTCTGATTTTGTTGTCTATTATTCTGAAAGCCCCTCTCATTCTTGTCTACCTTAGCAGTAAGGTCCTTGATTGCAGTCACTAGTTTGTCAAATTTATCAGCTTTATCTTATTCCTTGGGAAATATATAAAGTTGACCCTTACGGCCTTGCCATAACCTACCATCATCTCTCTTCCCAAGCTTACCTGATGCCCTTCTATTACTTTCTATATTAACTGCTATCTTGTAGGCATCCCTTAAAGTACTAGGATTCTTATCTCTTACAACATAAGCAATCTTACCATCCAGTGCATTGCAATATGTAGTAAGACATACATTATCATCTAACCTCAATACTTGGAATAGTCTATGCATGGCCTTTTGAAATATGCTATTGAATTTAGTTACACTTTCATTCTGAAATTTCTTGATGTTATTGAATTGATTCAACATATAACTAGAATTCACCTGGTCACCATATTATTCTATAAAACATTGTGTAAATTCATCCCATGAACTAATACTTCCATTAGCAAAGCCATGGTACCAATCTTTGGCATCTTCAATTAAGGATTGTACAAATAGCTTCATAACAATATCCTTATGCTCTATCTCATAGTCATTAATTTTTTTAGAGAAATCCTTTAGATGCTCCTCACCAGTTATTACATTATTTCCACTAAATTTAGGGATTCTATCCCTTATTTCATTCAGAAAGATATTTGGCTAGCCTAGAATACCATCAAAATATAATTGTTTACATGTCTCAAAATGCATGGGTCTTCTGTAAAAACCACCTCCAAGATTTTGGCCACTTCTACTAAGACCTTGGCTCTGATTTGTAGTACCCTGAAGTGAACTAGATTCCATGGCATTAATATTAATATTTGTTGTTTGCATCTTAGGACCTAATCCAGTACTACCTTGAGTATTAGCAGTAGTATTAACTACCTTAAGATTTTTAGTAGACTATATAAAGGCAATTTTCTTCTTCGTTTCTGCAGTAGCAACATCTAACTCTAATTTTTCCAACTATTTGGTGATACCATCTTTCATTTTTCTAGCTCTTTCTAGCTCTATGTCAAGTAAGCACATACCCTGAGATGCCTTTACTGTATCTTTGGGCTCATTAATTTTTACACCAGTAACCTTATGTTTACCTTTGTCTAATGTAGGGTTACTTGTACTCACTAAAGGAGAATCTTGTAAGGAAGCATGAGACCTTGAAGGCCTTTCATTTTCCCAATCAACAATTTGTCTGATCACAGGCTCCTACTCCACTTGATTTTTATTTAATTATCTCCCCGTCTTCATACATTCTTTCCTCAAGGCATCTGTATCACCAAAATTTCTTTAATCAAACCCTTATAGTTCTGATCTAAGCCTTGATTCATCAACTTAATTTGAGCCAAACTTCTTTGCAAGTGTTCATTCTCAACCGTAGCTGCTGTGATTTATTCCTCCTTATCCTTTTCCATTATTTTCCTTAGAATCATTTATTCTTGTATTTGTCTTATCAAGGCATCATTATTTCCAAAAAATTCATCTGGATTAGGTAATGTAATATCAGAATTTGGAGAATCCTCTAAATTTATAAGACCTATTTCTCTTTGGTTTATAGCTTTTTCATAAGTATCTTCCTGCAGAAAAGGGTTATTCCTTGTGTTTTGGGAAGAAGAATCCAAATTTGAAATATTTCTAGGTCTGAAATCTCTATTATTTCTCCTTTCAATTTCCCCTCTATACTGAACGTGAGATACAACATTTTGTTGAGATTGTCTTCTTGGATAGGAGTATCAAAAATGTTTCCAAAGAAGCACAAACCATCTGATTCAACACTAACAGGAGAATGAGCACTTCCCTGGGAAAATACCCAAGGGTTGACCTACACTTGAAGCCTTAGGCTTCTAAGAGCTTGTACTACTAGACTCTGTCATTTTGGACCAATTTATTTTAGTAGGATTTGGGATCCTACCCTCCAATTCAACTTCTGGATGTTCCTTGACATAGGCTTTAGTGTTTCTCATATTGTTTATATCTTGACAAAAACAATACCTAAAATAGATTTTTGACTTAAAAAAAAAACACTATCCAACCAAATTCAGATTTGCCACCCAAACAGGCTTGGGATATTTAAATATAGGACTTCACCTTTAAAATTTGCAAATACTTAAGGAAAAATATGAAATGAACTTATCTCTTAGTCCCCATCAGATGGGTCAATCTTCACTTTGACTTGATAATCCCTTCAAAGATCCTTTGTGCTAAGTCCCCAATAGAGTCGCCATTTCTGTTAGTTCTTTTTTCTTGCCAATCCCTTGTATACCCATAGCTCAGGTATATTCCTCTATAGGCCCATGTAATGATTCAACAAGGAGAAGAAATAATGTTCAACAAGGTCCTAAAACCTTCTTCACTTTGAGCTCCACAAACTCGAGTGGGCACTTCCTATCTTCTGCCTTCTATATTTAGTATCTTCACAAATAGGAAGGTATACTGGATGTAGTATAAAACATGTAAATGGTAAAATATTTTATAAAGTTTGATGAGAACCACAATTCTACCATATCAGACCATTTCCCTATTTAGTGGGTATGGAGTCACTCTAAATGAAAAGACCCTTAACAACATACATCAAATGTAAAACCTGCAAATGATCTCTGAACTTGACTATGCCTTACATACTCAAATTACACTTCTTGGAAGCAGATGCAATTATCCAATTCATTACAGTTCTTTACTCACTGAAATTACTTTAAGGATGTTTAATTCTCTTTGAAAGAAACCCTAAACTAGTTAGACTTTCTACCTTATAGAGTGATGGATTGAAATATCCTTAACAACGAACCCAAATGAATACAAGAAACTAAAATAAAGACATTACAATTCAATATTATTTCACAAATTATAGGAGGTTAGAGACATATTTTATTGCTAAAATGTCAAAGACATATAGAGTCAGAGCCAAAAGGACCATAGATAGTCTTAATTCAATATGTAGAGCTTACAAGCCTTTTGTGACATGAATTTCCCATTCTTTTACAAATGACTCAAAAACCCTAATTATACCAAATGGATACCATGAGTTTGGACCGCCTAAGGGAAAAAAAGAAACCCTAAAAAGCAATCACCACAACTCAGGAACCAAGCCAAAATCAATGCAGAATAGACAAAGAGCTGAATTGGGATAAAATATCTGCAAATCAGATCCAAACCCTAAGTCACCACCAAAAAAAATTTATGAAGCCCTTAAATCTGTCTCTTAGGAACCCTACACCCACATAAATGCAGCCCATAAGATTGGATCGATCCATCTACTACTCTACAACTTGAAAAAGCATTGTCATAGCTCAAAAACCCTCTGCACAGGTTTAAATTTTCAAATACTACCCATTCTAACGGTCACTGTGCTACGGAAACATAATCAATGGTCAAGACTGAATCCCTTCACACTTTAAACCACAGCCATAGATCATTACTTAATAGGAAACCATGAACATAAGACACCTAGCAGTTCCTTATAACATCTCGGTCACACTTTGACCTTCGGACATGTGTTGATCAAGTGCGAACCCGCAAAGACTTAACTTCCCTGCTTTTTTTTCTTTGTGTCTTAGCGACCACCGCTTGATTGAAAAGATCTGACGGTCCCAATGAAAATTGACAAAATGGAGACCTTACATCCTAGGAAGGACATGCGTCCACACGTCGCAATGCCTTGATTGTTATCCCCTATGCATCTGTTTGATCAAGGAATAACAAAAGCTGTAGGATCAAAGTGAAATAGATCTACCTTTAACCTAACTTTATTACCGACTACTTTCCACGTGTCTACTTGTCATAGAGCCTTGAAGACTAATTTCCTCTCATCTTGACCATTACGGGAACACGCACACCATAGATTACATATGATCAGATGGTGGAATAACTGTTAGAATAACTGAGGGGGGGGGGGGGGAATNGCACACCATAGATTACATATGATCAGATGGTGGAATAACTGTTAGAATAACTGAGGGGGGGGGGGGTGAATCAATTAGATTTAGTTTCCTCACAAATTATCCTATAGTCCCAAATTTCTCCAGATATATATCAAAATAAATTTAATCATATAATTTAACTCGGTGAAAAAGTATTATATAAACTAAAACTTTCATCAATAGTATTTATCGAGTATCAGTAAATTAATACTGTGATTACCGAGCTAGGTCAATAAAGTAAAGTTTAAAGTAAAATAAAAATCCACAACATTCATGGACATTGACACATAGATTTTTCATGTGGAAACCCTGCTAAGAGAAAAACCACCTAGGACTGGTAACCCCAAATATTTTCACTCTTCTGAAGTGAGCTTAGTGAAGATCCGACCCTATTAAAGGTTACAATGCACACTGTTAAATGTGACCTAGCTAGAGGATTTAAAACTAACATTTCTCTTTTGACCATGCATACACTATGGGGTCAACAAGAAAACAATCAACATTCTCTAAATGTTATAATAAGGACTCACTGTCCCGTTCGGTTAAGAGATTTATCTGTAACAATGGTTAAAATGATATAGTAATGATCTGATTCAATTAAAACTCTAATTTTTAGATATTTATATCTATTCTAAGTACATAATACCTCTGATCAATTTTTTTCACTTCAATTCATCTAATTCTTCATACTTAGTCTTCTCGGTAATCCTCTTTCTTCTATTTTCTCGGCGATGTCTGCAAAAATACACTCAATTTTGTCTTTAACTAGTTTGATCAATCATGCAAAAAATTTGCATGTATGCATCAGGTGTCATGATAATAACGAATCTCTTGTCTTTTAGATAGAAATAATGTATCATTTAATTTTCATCCTTCAAATCTTGCTTCTTAATCTCCATTGTTCATTTTCCCGCTTGATCCTTCCTCGATAGTTGTGTTAAAAATACGTTTCAATCTCTGTCGTCTGATCTTCATTGAATTTTCATAACCATTTGATCAAATAAAAAACTTTATATTTTACCTCAAAATTATCAATTTCCATCTAAGCATCCAATTCATCCTTAGTTATGATTAAATTTCTTGATCAATAGTTGTGTCGATAATCCCTTGCTTGGTTAGTACTTCGCTCGGTATACACTGCAATTTACTCGGTGTTTTCTGTCACTCGGTGTATACATAACTCTTCATTTACCGACCACATAAAATTTGTTTGTTCTAGATATTCAATACACAACAAATTTTTTCTACCATAATAATACTCAAATAAGTTGACATCAATGACAATACATTAACTGATAATATTTATCATCACTTTTGCAGCTTGGTTGAATATCAACAAATGACTTAAAATATATAATCAGTTGTAGTTCATCAATAACTTGCCTATTTTCTAGGCCACTTTCCACATGGTGCATAGTCATGAAGCCTTGAAGACTAATTTCCTCGCAACTTCTGACTAACGATTAGCACCCACCGTAGATGATATATGATCTGATGGTGGACGAAGATTGTAGGTATCTCTTTAAAAAAGATGACCTCATGATCTGTGAAGGACACATAGCATCACGGTGTGATGCCTTGAACAGTAAAATGACCACATCTTTATGTTTGAGGGATAACAACAACCGTTGGAATGATCTTTACCTACTCGACAGATGCGTTAAATAAATCCCATGGAGACTTAGGACTTAGGGAAAATAAAACATAACCTCATTAGGAAAAAGACTTAGGAAATAAAGATGGCCCCGCTCGATGACATGAAAACACATGTTAAAAGGGACTTAAGTGACCTCAAAAAGTAACTTGATTTTATAACACATAGGATACTTAAGGGCTTTTTCACCATGGAAGAACAACCAAGGTTTAAGACAGAGCCCAAAACTTGCAGAAAGAAGTAAAGAACACGCACCACAAAGACCAAACTTTGACAGTCCTAATAGGATCCCAACCTTATCTTGTTTGGTCTAGGTAAAGAGCAATTTTTGGAACTGATATTTTGTTTTGAAGCTTATGTTCTACATATCATTTTGTTTCTTATTTCCAACCTCCCCTTTTTTCAAAGCACATTTTTCATTTCTAAAGGAGTAGTTTCTCCTCTAAAATAGGGAGCTATTCCAATTAAATATTTTACCCTAAATGGAAATATCCATGAAGGCCCACCAGTTACTTAAGTTTAAGCTAGGCAACCTCATCAAAAAATAAGTAAGAGCGTCTTTCCTTCTTATCAATTTTTGAATATTTCTCAATACTCATTTAAATTCAACTCTTTGTTTAAATTAAATTAATTATTACTTATTTATTAACATTTGGTTAATATACTCTTTTTGTGAATCTAAAAAAGTGATGGGAGGTGAGAAAGTGGGATTTGGAGGAGGAGGTCAGGCGGGAGGAAATTTAAATTCCTATGAGGTTGGGAAAGGTGATGCAGGAGGAATCCAGGTGCCTGTAGGTGTAGGAGGTTAGCAGGATGCGGGAGGAACATCAGGGGAGGGCTCCACAAAAGAGTCAGATGAGGAAAAGGTCCCTCATTCCTGAGGTGGTGGGCCAGAAAAATGACACTAGAAGGTAAGAATTCCTCAGCTGGAAGCAATGATTCTTTTGATAGAAACAAGGCTAAAGGCAACTGGTCTTCATTATTTGGGATTAAACCAACTGGAAAATCATCTTTTCCAAAAATAAACAACATATCTAAACCCAGTAAGGGTTTCTTTGGCATTTCGTTACCTGACCCACTGGTGGACCACATGGTAACAAATATGGCCCTAACGCTGGTAGGAAAATTTATGATGATTAGACCAAACATTGAGCTAGTAAGGGAATATACTTACCGCAAATAGAAACTGAAGGGGAAAGTGGACATTGCTACAATTTCGAAAGGATTTTTCTCCTTTGTCTTTTCGAATATGGAAGACCTTTCAAAATTTCTATGTGGAGGACCCTGGATGTTTGGCAAATCGTCTCTATCTTTACAAAAATGGGTAACTAACCTTGATCTGAACACAGAAATATTTGACTCAGCCCCAGTTTGGGTAAGGTTACCAAGTCATCCTTTGGAATATTGGCATGAAGATGTCTTCTCTGGCTTGGCAAGCTCTCTTGGAGAACTTCTATCGATAGACCCAATGACAACTTCCAAATCTAGATTAGTTTATGCAAGAATGTGTGTGAATATACACTAGAACATGGATCTTCGTGAGGTTATAACCATCAACTCAAAATTGGGTAAGCATATTTAACCTATTGAATATGAATCGGTTCCTTTCACTTGTTTCTCTTGTAAAAAATCAGGTCATTGGGCTAAAAAATTCCCACTTAAAAAACAGACAGAGATGAAACTGGAAGAAAAAAGAGAACCAAAAAAAGTTTGGAAACTTAAATCTAACCTGAATGAAAAACTTGGAGAGAATCCAGAACCTATAAATCAGGAGAAAAATAGTACAGTAATGGATAAAAATTAATCTAAGGAAGAGTTGATAATAGAGAACATTATCATTATGGAGAAGAATTAGAGAATAGAGATTGAAGACTCAGTCAAGATTTTAAATGATCAAATATATTCAAAGATTATGGAGATAACTGAAATAGAAAGAAGCAATATAAAGGATCCCCCAATACCTGAAGAAGAAAACTATGAGGAGCATGAATCTAAAGAAAGCAAAGATGAAACCAATTCATCCCTAGGGGATCTTTGGAATGAAGAAATAATGGAAAGATATAATATCTCAGAAATCAAGAAGAACCATGGTCAGATACAAAAGGAAAGAAAAACTCCAATAAAAACTCAGGAAAAAAGGAGGTCAGAACAGTAGCAATCTAAATGAGTCAGAAAAAAAACATGAGAACCAAAATCAAGGGGGAGTTCAGATAAGAAGACAACACAAGGTTGATGTGGGTACCCCTACAAACAAAAAGGAAGGACGTCAATACAAAAAAGGAGAGCAAGAAGCCAAACAGAATATAGCGGATGGTAGGTAGCGCACCATTCTAGAGATATGCTCCCCAATCCACTAAATGAAAGTTACTTCATGGAATATTAGAGGGCTAAATATCCCCCATAAATAGGATGCCCTAAGGAATTTGGTAAGAGATAGTAAACCAGACATATTACTTATTCAAGAAACCAAAATGCCCAAAGAAAAAGTGGAAAGTATTTATATGTCAAAAGATTATGGTAGAATAGGTGTTGACTCTGAAGGTGCCTCAAGAGGTATAGTTATCTTCTGGAACAAGAAAACTATTGATTGCACCTTTATTTTCAATGAGAAGAACATTTTTTTGGTGGAGGATAAAAATTTGAAGGAAAATCATTCCCTGAATCTTATCAATATTTACGCTCCCAATACTAAAAAAGGTAGACAAAAGTACATGCAGAGATTGAGAGAAATCTGAAATCAATTCCAAAATGAGACCTGGATGATCATGGGAGACTTTAATAACCCTCTTAAAAATGAGGAAAAAAGGGTGGAATCCCCTCACAATTAGATAACAGAACTGATCTTGGGGAGTACATCAATGATGAAGCTTTGTTAGATATTGATTTAGAAGGGATTGATTACACCTAGTTGAACCACCACACTGGGATTGACTTGATCTAGGTCAAACAGGATAGAGCCCTCCTCTCTCATGACTAGATCTCTAGGTACTACTGCTCTCTTTCCTCTGAACTCTGAATAGGGTCTGATCATTTCCCTATTTCTCTATTTGTCAAGAAGATTAATAATAGAAAGAACATCCCCTTTCACTTTTAGAAAATGTTAAACTAAAAGATAAGATAGCTGAATGGTGGAATTATACTATCAAGGGGGGAGCTATGTATAGAAATGCTAAGAAGTTGAACTCTATCAAAAGGAATCTTAAAACGTGGAATAAGTAAGTTTTTGGAGACATCTTCCAAAGCAAAGGTAGACTGCAAGATGATATCAAGGAAATCCAAAAAAATATTCAAAATGAAGGCCTGTCTGAAGAGAGAAAAATATGGAAAATATTTTGATTGCAGACTATCATAACATCATCTCCAAGGAGGAATCCTTCTGGAGACAAATATCCAGAGCTCTTTGGCTTAAGACTCAGGAAAAAATACTAGATTTTTTCATATGACTGCTATGAAACACAAAGCAATTAACAGAATCTCTGAATTGCAGTCCAAAAACAAGACCATTAGGAAGGAGGAGGAAATTAGAACTAAGATGCTAAGATATTTCTCTATGCTCCTTTCTAAGGAGACTCATTTGGAAAGACCTTCTCAAGAAGAAATTCTATCTGCTATCCCTCAGCTGGTTGATGATTCCACTAACAAAATGCTCCAAGACATCCCTTCAAATAAGGAGATAAAGAATGATGTTTTCTCTTTTGAGGGTGAGAAATCTCCCAGTCCTGATGGTTTCCCTATGTTCTTCTACCAGCGTTTTTGGCAAATCATTGAAAAATATGTGCAGGATGCTGTAAAGGAATTATTTGGTACCAAAACCCTCCTAAGGTAGCTCAACTCTACTTTTCTGGTCCCGATTCCTAAATATCTGGGAGCTAATACCGTGGAAGAGTTCAGACCTATCAGCCTATGCAATCACCTATATAAGATAATTTCTAAAGTCATAACCTCCAGACTACTCCAAATTCTTCCGAATATCATTTCCCCCAGCAGAATGGATTTGTCCACGAGAGATAAATTCTTGATTCCATCATTGTTGCCCATGAGAATATTCATTCTTTGGAGAAAGCCAAAAAATAGGGCTTTATGATGAAACTGGATCTATCCAAGGCCTATGAAAGAGTGGACTGGAAGTTCCTTCAAGAGTTTCTGTCTTCTTTTGGCTTTGACATTGGGATTGTCAAAATCATTATGCAATTGGTCTCAACTGTGTCTTCTTCGGCCATTGTTAATGGGGGCTCTTCCATATTTTTTAGGCCCACTTGAGGTCTAAGACAAGGAGATCCCATCTTGCCTATCCTTTTTTCTATTCTTGCTGAATGCTTGGGGAGATATATTCATAGCATGGTGGCTAAGGGAAAAATTATTGGTATCCAACCTTCCTCAGCTAGAACAATGCTCTCATGAACAATTTGTGGATGATACACTTATAATGGGGGAGGGCACTGTTAAAGAAGCCAGAAACTTGAAGAAATCCATTTCTCTTTATACTAATGTCACTGGTCAATTGGTCAACTATTCTAAGAGCTCAATATTCTTTATAAATACCCCATAGGAGAGACAAAAAAATATATCTACAATATTAGGCTAATCTATTGGGAAGTTTCCCTCCTCTTACCTGGGTTTACCTCTTTGCTCCAAACCCCCAAAAATCTTTTGGCTCTCTATCATAGACATATTTAATAATAAGATGGCTAGTTGGAAAGAGGCTCTTCTGAGCAATGCAGGGAAACTTCAATTGCTGAAATTGACTCTTCAAAACCTCCTTGTTTATGCTGAGTCTTTTAAAAATCCCTCATAAAATTTCTACTGAAATTGAGAAGATCCAGAAAATATTTCTCTAATCGGGGGTTGAAGAAAATAAGAGACTTAGCCTTGTGGCTTGGGATAAAGTTTGCAAACCTAAGAAGCTGGGAGGTCTAGGATTGAGAACCACAAAAATGTAAATAAGGCCCCTCTAGCGAAACAACTTTGGAGAATTTTCGGTGAACAGAAAGAATGGAATGGTATTATCAGAAACAAATACCTTTGTAACCATATCTCCTTGGAGGATTATATTGCTGAAGATGTTAGTATAATTGGATCCTACATCTGGAATAGCATAAGCTCGACCAAAGATCTTATCATTAAGGGGAAGAGATGGAAGCTGGGAGATGTAAGGAGAATTGAATTTTGGGATGATGACTGGATCCATAATGCGCCCCTTTCCAATAATCAACAGTAGAAGTTGGCTATTGATAGGTGTAAATAAACCATAGGAACAAAAGCTAAAGACTACTGGTAGGAAAATAACTAGAGGAACCTGGGAGAAGAGGATAGTATATTTATTCCCCTCCAGCATGAGCTGCAAACATGGAACATCAAAGACAATATCCAGGAATCTATGGTGTTGGATTCAAGACTATATGGAAAGTATATGGTGGCTTCTTCTATCAATATCATTACTAAAAAAGAGGAGAGACCTCTTTGCTCCTAAGTTTGGTATAAGCACCTCACTCCCAAAATTAATTTCTTTTTCTAGCTCTTAATTCAAAATAAACTGCTAACCCTTGATAACTTAACTAAAAGGGGTTTCTATATTGTGAATAGATGTATTCTTTGTCTAGATCACTCTAAATCTTGTGATCATCTTATGATCCATTTCTCTTTTACCCCTAAGGTCTGGGATATTATATTTAGGAAATGTAATCTGTGTTGTCTTCTCTTGTCTTTGGTAGGATTTTGTTACTCAATGGTGTTGTCATTCACAGAACTCAACTGACAGAGATTTCTAGAATCTTATTCCTCCTCGTTTATGCTGGTGTATCTAGAAAGAGAGAAATAGTAGAATTTTCAGGGAGAAAAAGTTGTGCCCTGAGGCTATTGACAATCAAATTTGCAGAGCATTGGAAGAAAATTTTCCATCTTCAATAAAAAAAAATAGATTTTAAGGAAATTATTAAGAATGGTGACCAAAATTTCAATATTAATACTCACAATCCCAAGCCTCAAAGAGACACGGCTACCTGAACTTCTCCTCCTGAGGAGTGGGTCAAAGCCAATTTCAATGGGCAACTAAAGGCAATCCGGGCAAGGCAGGAGGAGGTGGTATAATAAGAGATAGAAATGGAACTTGTTTTGGTGCCATAGCGGATTATTTGGGAATTGAATCTAATCACAGGGTTGAAGCCATGATGGCCCTCAATGTCATCCTGCTGGCAGAAGAGCTGGAATTTAAGAAAGGATGGCTAGAGGGAGATTATCTCAATATCATCAATAACATTAAAGGCATTAGTAAAGCATCCTAGACTATTGAGTATATTATTGACCAAATTAAGGTGAACGATTCAAATTTCATGGCCTTTCATATCACCCACAATTTTTGAGAAACCAACCAAGTGGTAGATGGACTTGATAAAATTGGCATCAAAAATGACATCACTCACAAGTGGCATGGTACTTTCAAGATCAATGATGATATTAATTTATTACTCAATCATGATAGAATTAACCATAAGGTAGACATTATTAATGATATTAATCATACTAATTAATGGGAAATGGAATTGTGGTACGACAATGATGATATGCCATGTGAAGTGTCATAATAATTATGACCTTATGCCATCGCATTCTCTCAGAGACATCAAAAGAAAGCTTGGTATCTTTCATCTGTACATAGTGCTGAATTTTTCTAAGGATTAAAAGAATACTAATGAGAAAAACAAGAAGAAGGAGAACAAAAAAATGGGAGGTGACCTAAAAAGAGAAGAACCCAAGGTCTGCAAATGGAGGAATGAGAAGGAGGTCTGGAGAAATCTCAAAAAGAGGAAAGTGAACAAATACCTTAAACGTCTCCATGGAAACAATAAGGAGATAAAAAAGGCATTTGTAGATGGCTGGGAGAACGGGAAAGTGAACATTCTGGTCAAATATTTTACCCTCTCATTAGACCATCTTGCAGAAATCACTGGTCTCCCTTTGGAGCGAATGCATTTCTCAAAAGACAAAAAGGAGGGAAACAAAGGATACAAGACCTTTCCAAAGATGGATGAGGAGCGAGCCATGCTCATTAAAGTTAACCTGGATTATGTCAACCTGTCAAACATAAAGCATATTTGGGCATTCGTCATCAGAGATATCATGGAGTACTTCACGCTTGATGGCAGGTATTCTAAGTTTTATATCTATCACTTTGTTCTTTTAAATCACTTTAGACACAAAATTAAGGTTTCCTTCCCTTACTATCTGTTAAGTTCTCTCAATCAGAGAATTATAGATTATAGGGTTAAATCCTCCCCTATCTTGCATGAGGGTTAATTCTTTTGATTGAGGATTATGTTAAGAATAACATTCTTGAGCCAATCCTGAAGAAGATTGACATCAAACGCAAGAGTATTGAAATGTCCTCTGGAAAGAATACCAACAAAGCATCCAACAAAAAAACCCACAAGGGCCCTGTTGAATCTTATATCACTCTATCAATCTATGATGAAATTGAAGGTATGAAGATAGATGATGATGACCAGGATAATGAATCTTTCAAGGAAGAGGGATTTACGGAGGAGCAGAGCTACAAAGAGGAGGTAGATAAGGATATCCCCACCATTACTGATAATAAGGAAGAGAAAGGGGATAAAGAGGATACCCAGGATGAGACCCTAGATGAGAGTCAGGAAACAATTGACAACCTGGTGGATAACTACATTGATGACCAGTAGGAAGACAATGAGGAGCACAATAATAGAAAAGAGGAAACCGTAGACAATCTGAAGAACAAGATCAATATGGATACTGATGATCAAGGGAAAAAACAACTTGATAAAGGAAAGAATGGGAATAATGAGGAGAAAGAGGCAGTGGATGAGGAATCTGAAAAGGTCCAAAGTGATAAAATCTACATTGACCTTGAGTAGGATAACCAGAAAGGTAGAAACAACAACCCTAATCTACCCGAGAGCCCGAAGGCTAATAAAGAGGAGAATAATAATCATAACCAGAAGAGTATGGAAGAAGAGCTGTGGGACAAGGACTTCAAAGTGAAAAGATAAGTTAATATCAATCACCTCCAAGTGGCTAGAAACAAGGCTATGTATGGTTTCAACATTGAAAAATGGATTCATGATGACATTAAGGAGCTTCAGGCCAAGTTTAAGAACATTGAAAAAAAAAATCTCTGCTGGAAGAAACTATGGACAAGATGAGAAATGATGTGGACATGTATCAACAAGGGAAGGATGTTTTTGAAAAGGTTAAAAAAAATAATACCACTCCGGAAGAAAATCTTAGTGCAATGATCGACAACAAAATGAAAAAAATCACTGGAAAAACTAACAACAACAATATCATGCTCAAGAAGATGACTAAGATAATAAAATCAGGAATGCAATCTTCAGTAGATAATTTGAAAGTGCTTCATGCCCTGCTAGAAGGGAACTATAATGAAAGAAATAAACATGAGGAAGATGGAAATCAGGATACTCCTACTTCAATCCCGGTGACCACAACCAGATCTACCACCAAAAAGATGACTGAGGTCCAGAGCAAAGACGTTACCAATCTAAAGGTCTCAATTCAGAATATGGAATCTCAGATGGAAGAGATTGAAATAAAAGAAAACTAGATGGACAATGTTGAGAAGTGATTCGGCTTCGCTGGTCTGTTATTTTTACTAGGAGTTTCTTCATTCATGTTTTGCTAGAAGATTATCATAGTATCTTTTTGTAGCTTTCTTCTTTTTATTGCTCTTAACTATGTAATCAGGGGTTGAGCCCTTTTTTGGTTCTCTGTCTGCTGTTGGGACAAATTGGTGTTTTGTTGGTCCTAGTTGCTTATCTTTTCTCTCTTTGTTAAAGGGTTTTGGGGCCCCTTCAAAACCTATTTTTACCTTAATCAAAAACATTTGGTTAATATACATATTTTATAAGATCTTTTCTTTTTCAAATAAATATTTAAAAATAATTCATATGTTAAAAGTGCTCTAAAATTTAAATTATTTTAAATCTTAAAAATATTAATAAAAGAGAACTTGGGTAATTTTTATGGCCATAAGAGAACACTTCATAATTCTCATGTTAATTGCCTCTTAATAGAATCTAAAATTATTAAAATAGTTATCAAATATTACATGTTTAAAGATTTCTAGTTGTAGACTCAATATGAAGCTATCCGTCTATTAGATGAGAGTATTTTTTTAAGAAAAACATTTTTAGTGCAATATATAAATAAATAAAAATAGTACACTAAGGAAGACATGAAGAGAAATCCAAAAAGGAGGGAGAAAGACAACAAGGATGGAGGAAAGAAATCAGAGAAAGAACCTCAAGCCACCACCAACTCCATGAAGAAAACTTACACATACACTATGAAGAAACCCAAAGCAAGAAGAAGAAAGATTGAAGAAGAGAAAATTTCAAGGAGGGCATGCACAACACTAGGACAATGAAGATAGAATCCAATTACAATACGCTAGAGCTCATCTAGCTTGGTGAAAAATAGAGTCACCTCATATAAGTAATTCCATAGGATGATTTTTTCCTCTGATTCAAAGAATCTTCATTCTTTCCATGGAAAAGACAAGGCCAATTTGCAAGAACAGGACCAACAACAGAGAAAAGTTGATGTAAAAATAGATCCAACCCATATGAAAAAACTCAAAATAATAGACCACCAAGGACAAGCATCTGCCAGAGGACCGCAACAACCATTAAGGACATGAATCACAGCCACATGGAAACTACTGAAAAAGAATGGAATAAATAAGGACGGGATGCTCGTGTATAGTGTGTAGATCCAATCTTGCTCCAAACTTGAATTAATGAGGGTTAGTATCACCGATTTGCAATGAGAGAAAGAAATAAAAAATATTAAGAATGAATCTATGGACAATAAAATAACAAGCATGACAAAGAGGAAAACAAATGAATGCAAACAACAATGCTCAAGGCTTGCTTCTCTCTACTCCTTCTGAAATGCTGGATGAATGGTGCTCAGTATTAGTATCGGCAACATCTATGAATTGGAAGTGTTGATAAAATGACATTGATACAATCACAAGAATGCTTGATGCTTTGCAAGAATCCTGCAGAGTAAGTGTGCACAAAGATTGAAATCCTAGATCCTTCAAATGGTTGAGAAGGGTTGATTATATAGAATATGGAAAATGATTTGGATGGTTGAGATCGAGCCCAAAGATTAGAGGATGAATGGTTGAGATCAAAAGGAACTAGAGAAGCAATCAGTAAACTCCACATCTTCAACTAGGAAAGAAGAGGTAATGTTTTAGTTAACTGTGGAGAAACCATTAAACTTCACCTCTTCAACTTGGAGAGAAGAGGGAATGTTTTAGTTAACTAAAAAGCAACTAGTAAACTCCACCTCTTCAACTTGGAGAGAAAAGGGGATGTTTTAGTTAGCTGAAAAGCAACCAGTAAACTCCACCTCTTCAACTTGGAGAGAAGAGGGGATGTTTAGTTAACTGAAAAGTTGATCAAGAGTTACCTTTTTGAACTTGAGAAAGGATTCATTTGCATATTTAATTGATTTTTGAATTTAAATATTCAAACATGAGATAATTGAATTCTTTTTTATTTAGAATAAAATTATTGAGTGAAATTAAATTAATTTAATGAAATTAACTTAATTAGAAGAATTAATTAATAAGTTTAAATATTTAAATTTAAACTTTAGGAAATTGAATTTAATTAATTAATGGAGATTATTTAATTAAGGTTAATTAATTAATTAAAATTAATTATTTAATTAATTTTGGGGAAATGATCAAATGATTTGGGGAATGGATTTAGAAGAAATATATGATTAATTAATGATTAAAAAACCATTAATTAATACATGAAAATTAGTGTTTTAATGTAAGGTCACAAGTATGTCCATTTTAGGGTGTCTACATTTACCCATCTTTGATACAATGTGATTCATCACGTTGTGTGAAAGAATCTTTAGATATGAATGTAAACCTAATATGCACAATGTGTCTGAGTAAATGCATGTGTTAGTTAGAAGAAAGTTAGTGAGATATTTTTTGTGTTGGAAGGGACTGAATGAAATACATGAGTGATGAAACCAAGTCGCTATCATTTTTTTCCAATTTTATTCACCATTGCACCTTATTATGAAAAAGAACAGACTCAAATGCACTCAGATATTGACCATCTGGATATCGCTATGATATTTGATAACTAGAAGTAGAGAAACTAAATAGAAAGAGAACCAAATGCATCCAGATATTGACCATCTGGATACTGCTGTGATCTATAATAAAAAGGAAAACCAAATGCACCCAAGTACTGACCATCTAGATACTGCTATGATTTACGATAAGAATAAGTAAATTAAAAAAGAGAAAACCAAATTCACCCAGATACTGACCATCTAGATATCGTTATGATTTTTTTATAACAACAAGCAGATAATAGATAAGGTTTGTTCAATATTTTTCTAGGGGTTATCTCAGATCGTGGAACTGCGTGGCTGCCAGATATGTAATAGATCCTACCACATTTATCCTGAATCATCATTGCCCTAGAATTGAATTGAAAAAATCCACAAATAGAAATCAAAGAAAACTAGTTCATGATCCATCATAGCTACTCTCATTACTTAGTGGTATCCTTGAGTAGCTTAAGAACATAATCAAAAAATATAAAATGAAAATTGACTGACATGAATGACCTAGTCAACAGTTCACTGTTCTTTGATTTGCTTGATTTTGATGCTTGATTGTGTCTGGCTTCAGGAATGGATGACTCATATACAACCGATCTATCTATTTTTTAGCATATTCATCACTGTGTAAGAGAATTGATAGTTTAATTGATGATTGATTGAATCATCTGATTTGATGACATAGTGGATTGTTGATAGAGCTGAGTCATATGAGTCCATTGCTGATTTGTGAAGCTCATAGTTTTGACATTTGATTGATTTGTTTTCATCATTCGCTTGTTGATAACAAAGATGATTTATTGCTGAGATTTTTGCAATATCTGATGTTTTTTATAATGATTGATTGATTTTTTTTTTCAAGACATTTTGCTCTTTTTAGGATTTTTGATTACTTTAAGATTTTTTAGGGATTTTTTCAGGAATTTTAGAATGGCCCCTAGTCTGGTGAACCAATACAAACCATGGATAAGCATGATGCTTAAAGGGGATTGCACTTTTGAAAATAAGCTTGGGTACTCAATCTCACATGTGGGGAGTACAAACTTTAATCTTTTATCATTCATTGATGGTGAAGCAAGACCTGAACACTTAGTGCATGTTTACCAGGTTTTCACCAAGGTACTTGCCTAATAGTGGCTATTTGCCAGGTTTTCACTAAGAGAGTGATTGTGTTTCTCTTTACTTTTCTCTTTTTTCTCTTTTTTTGTTGTCACCAAGGCACCTATTTTCCAGGTTTTCACCAAGGTAACCTTTTATATTTTTTATATTTTTTTTTGTATTTTCTATATTTTTTAGAGATGTTCCCTTGAACTTGAGACATCAGGAATATAAAATCTTGAGGTGCATGATTTTGATATGACCAAGGAGCTGATATCCTTCTTTATTAGTTGCCAATTGATATGCCCCATTGTTGCATGATGTTATGATGACGTAGGGTCCTAGCCAATTAGGCTCAAACTTTCCTAGTTTAACCCTTCCTGCTTGGTTCTTTTGATTCTCCATGAGGATGAGATCTACTACCTCAAAGGTTCATGGTAGGACCTTCTTGTGATACTTTCTTCTAAGGCTATTTTGATAGCCTTGTAAGTGATTGAGTGTATTTTTTCATCTCTCATCCAACAACTCCAGTTCATTGACTCTTGCAACTCTGTAGTCTTCATCTAAAAGGATGCTCTTTAGTGATATTCTAAGGGAGGGGATTTCAAATTTGAGGGGTAGGAATACCTCTAATCCATATACTAGGGAAAATGGAGTTTCTCCTATAGGTGTTCTCACACTGGTTCTGTATGCCAACAATGCGGAACTGAGCTACAAATACCCGTCTCGCCCAGATTCATTAACCATTTTCTTTAAGATCTTCAAGATGGTTTTCTTAGTGGCTTCAACTTGACCTTCCCTTGGAGATAGTAGAATGAAGAGAAACATTGCTTTATCTAGAACTTGTCATGAAGATCTTCAACATCTTGATTTTGAAAAGGTGTATCATGATTTATGAGTATGAAGATCTTCAACATCTTGATTTTGAAAAGGTGTATCATGATTTATGAGTATGGTTTGAGGGATTCCATATCGAGAGATGATGTTGTTTAGTATTAACTTTGATATTTTCCTACCATTGATGTATGTGAGAGGAATTTATTCCACCCATTTGGGTTGCAATGATGTACTTGTGATCGTTAGAAGATGTTGGTGTAATATTTCCCACTAAGTCAAATCCCCATTTTGAAAATGGTGATGGTGAAGTGATGGGGTTGAGTTCTTAGGCTGGTGCATGGATAAGATCTCCATGAATCTGACATTGTCGAAACCTTTTCACATATTTGTTAGCAACTATCTCTACTTTGGGAAATTAGTATCCCATTTTGATGATCTTCTTTGCCAAACTATTTCCACTTGCCTGGGCCACATAAATTCCCTCATGTACCTTGTACAAAGCTCTCTGGGATTCCGTGGAAGTGAAACATCATAAAAGTGTTCCATCTAGACTTGTTCTATAGAGAGTAGTAGAAAGAAGGATGTACCTAGAGGCTTGGAAAATGAGGGACTTATTTTGGTCCCTAAATAGGTCAAGTGGTAGGATACTATTTTATAGGTAATTGTATATGTCATGGTACTAGGGGGATTCAGGACCAATAAGGAAACATGTTGACTCTATTATTTGAGCTTTATGTGCCGCTATCATTAGTTGTTCTACCAGAGATTAGAATATGGTTTCGTTAGCTCACATGTTGATCAAGGATACTATAGTAGCCATCACATTTGTTGTTTTGTTTTGAACCATTGGAACCTGCTCAAATACAATGAAATGAAAAAAAATGCCGCAACTTGTCCATCAGCTCTCTATATGGGATTAGTTTCTCGTCTTTTATCATGTATTAATTGTTGACTTGACTGATGAATAATTGGGTATCACTATAGAATCTTAGGTTCTTTATCCTCTATTGTATAGTTGTCTCAATCCAATGACCAGAGCTTCATACTTAGCTATGTTTTTTGTGCATGGAAAGTTAAGTCAGAAAGACTTAGAATTGCATCATTATTTGGAGTAATGAGTACTATCCCTACACCTACACCATGGTTTGTATTTGACCCATCGAAGAATAGTTATCAGAACTCTATTTCCAATTGTACTATGAGGATCGATTCATCTGGAAAGTTAGACACTATAGGATGATGTTCTTGTATTAGTGTATCTTCTAGTTGATCTATAATTACCTATCCTTTGATAGCCTTTAAATCCATGTGATCTATGTCAAATTTACTTAAGACCATGACCCATTTGGTGAGTTATCCTATTAGTTCTACTTCTCAACAAGTACTTCAATGGATCTATGTGTGCTATAAGTTTTGTTTGATGACTTAGCATGTAATGTCTTAACTTTTGGGAAGAAAAGAAAACTGCGAGACATGAATTTTTAATTGTTGAATAATTTATCTCATAGCCCACTAGTGTTCTACTAAGGTAGTAAATGGCCTTTTCCTTTCCCTGGTCACCATGTTGTACCAAGAGAACACCTAGTGATGACTCTATTGCTATGATATATAAGAGGAGTGGTCTGCCTTTAATGTGTGGCACCAATATTGGGGACTTCAATAGATAATCCTTGAAGGTTTGAAAAACTTTCTTGCATTTTTTATGTCAATATGAAGATCACATCTTTATGTAGTAGGTGTTGGAATGGGTGACACTTGTCTTCTAGTTGGGCGATGAATCACCTAATAGATTGCAGTCTTCCTTGTAGACCTCATAGTTGCCTCAGATTAGTTGGTGGTGGCATGTCAAGGATGACCTTGACCTTTTCTGGGTTCACTTCAATTCCTCTATGTGATACAATGAATGCAAAGATCTTTCCATCCATAATTGTGAATGCACACATCTTTGGATTGAGTATGACCTTGTACTCCTGCATTCGATCAAATATAGGGCCCAAAACTTGTAGATGAGTTTACCTAAGAATTGATTTGGCTAGTATGTCATCGACATATTCTTCCATTGTTTTATGGATTAGATCATGAAATATAGTGGTCATTTCCCTTTGATAAGTTACACTTGCATTTTTTAGGCCAAATGGAATCATGTTCCAGAAGTAAGTTCCCTAGGCACATGTGAATTCTTTCATGTGTTGGTCCTCTAGCAAAATACCTATTTGGTTATACCTAGAGAAACCATCCATGAGTGACAACATTTAGTGCCATGTTGTTAGGTCAACTATTATGTCAATGTTTGGTAGAGGAAAATCATCCTTGGGACAAGCCCTATTCAAATATTTGGAATTTGTGCATATACATATCTGACCATTATGTTTGGTTACTAGCAATAGATTAGATATCCAATATGCATATGGAATTGGTCTTATGAAGCATGCATCTAGGAATTTATTCAATTATGGTTTGACAAGTAAAGAAATGTGCAGATGCATCTTTCTCAATCTTTATTTAATAGGTGTTTCATTTGGTAACAATGGTAGATGATGTAGCACTAGATCCTGATCCAAACCTATCATGTTTGCATAAGACCATGTGAAGTTCATTTGTCTTTCCTTGAATAAACTAATGAATCATTCTCTTTCCTCTGGTGTAACAGATTTATCCAAATAGATATGTTTAGGGTCCTTTTCATCCCCTATATTGACTTCCTTTGTTTCTTCTTCTAGTAGCACTGACTTTTATTCTTTTAAGGGGAGGAGTTCTAGCTTTCCATCTTCTGGCACCTAAGAGAGGTTTTCACCAGAAGATACGTCCTTTATTTTTCTCTCCTTTTTATGGTCATAAAGTTCCTTTCAGTTTTCACTTACTGATTGTTCTTTTTTTCTTTTGATTTTTCTTTTGCATCAGGAAAGAGGAGCCTCCTCCCCAAAGTATGCCGATCTTTCAAGGTTAAAAGAGAAGCCTTCTTTGTGGTTTCCTGATGGTATTCCTTCTTGAAGTCCTGTGAAGTCTGTGATGGCTTCATCATTCTCAAAAATATCTATGTCAGGTTGTCCTTGTTGGTCCCATTCTATGAGTTTGGGGTAGACTAGATAAAGGTCCGCATGGGGGATGACTCTTCTTGGGTTAATGGAACCGCGATGATATTTTTGATGAAATGGGAATGGGACATGAACACACCACCTAAGGAATTGACATCAACATGTTTATCGATACATAGTTGGTCTTCTATGGTCATTTGGTCAAAAATTTCATCAAGGTGTATGGTACTGATGGACCGAGGGGAATAGTCAGGAATGGGAAACTCAGAATTATGGAGGGATTCATTTTCTTTCTCACTTTCCTCATCATCCTGGATAGTTTGATTAAGGTTTAATTGGGAATCAGGGGGTTCCACTTCTGATGGGAATAATTGCTGGAGTATACTGTTGATTAAGGCACATTTTGGATTTTTCCCCTGGTTTAATTCTGCAATTTTTTCCTGGTGTATAGGTACATCTCAGATGGTTGTACTGGTTCTTTTTTGTCCATAGCCTAACCCTATTTTGTTTCTTTGGGTTGGTGGTAAAGACAGTTCCATTAAGCCTTGTTGTCTTTCCCTCAGAACAATCCTACCATCATATCCAAATTTCTACAACATAGTGAATCCAACTCCATATTGTGATATAGGTATCTATGTTTGAGGTGTCTCTCAAGATTCTTTATACAACCAAGTGTTGATGTGTGAATCGAAGGGGTTTTCTTCAACTATGTCTCCCCATTTGACAAATGTGGTTGATGGACATTTAAATAGAATTGGTTATGGAGTTTCATGTGTTTCTGTCAATCGGGGCATGCCATATGATTTGATATTTTGAGGCATGTTGGTGATGGTAAAAGCTTCCTCATAGCTATACTCACCACACCCTTTGTATTAGATTGATATCTTCCCCCCCTTTCTTTGTATGTCTTTTGGAATAAAATTAGAGGCAAAAGGAATGATTGCTTCTTGATTTGAAGGAACTTGATTACTTGTGCTTCTTCTTATGGTGTTGCACTATTGGAATGGGTTGGGATCTCCTTCAATGATCATCTCTGCCCCTTGGTATGGGAATTTGATGGACTGGTGATAAGTTGAATGGATAACTTTCATTTCATGTATCCACGACCTTCCAAGTAACATATTATATCCTAAATCAAGGTCTAGGATTTGAAAGGGAGTGTTCTTTAGATTGGACCTATCCTGACCGGTAGAATGAGAATACCTTTTGATGATCTTTCCTCCTTTTCATATTCCATGATATATATCCTTTTGGTGACATCAATGCTAGATTATGAATAGACTACTATTTTATCACTTTCAGAGCACATATGTTTAACCCAACCTTGCCATTAATGAGGGTTCTTTGGATTGTGTGTTTATGCACTTGGATAAGAATTTGTAAGGGATCATTATGCAAAGGCTTGTACGGGGCACATCATGGTCTGTAAAGGTAGCATGCTTCTTGGAAGCAATGTTGTTGACCATGGTTTCAAAATTTTCTAGAGTTATGTCCCATGGGACTGCTACATTTTGCAGGGCTTGATCTAGAGCTTGCCTATGCTATGAGTATATGTGCAATAGGTAAAACATGGAGATCTAGGTAGGTGTGCACTTTAGATAATCCACTAAAATAGCTTTTGGATTGGAAGTTGTTGTGGGATTAGCTAGTATAGTTGAGGTGGAAGACATTCCTTGCAAAACAACCTTAAAATGTTGTATTATGACAATTCATTTGACATTGGGATCTCTGATAGTAATCGTACCAACTCGGCTATCTGAAAGACTAATGCAATTTATGGTGCTATCATAGTTGGCATAGGTATAGTTCACTTGCTTAAAATTTTCACTAGACGTGAAGGATTTTCATTTATTATGATCCTGAAATGTATCATTGAAGACTATGTGATTGATTGTACCCTTGGATTGGGTATTAGTGACATCAATAATCCCTTGGTTGATTAGATCTTGTATGACATTTTTCAATTGGTATTAGTTGGGTGTCTTGCATCCTTTTACTTGATGATACTCACAAAAGTTATTATTATTCCACCACTTGGATTTCACAGCACCATGTTCGTACTTTGTGATTTTGGGTAGAGTGATATTATTGGTTTGAATCAACTTTTTTAATGCTAACTCTATCAACTCTCCCAAAGGTGTGTAGTCATGTTTAGGAAATGAAAAAATCTATGGGTGTTGCACATTGGGTTGGTTTTTGGAAACAACTACTTCTTGAACTATGGGTGTTTAAATTTTATTATTCACCTGCTGAGTGTGCACTATGGGTTTTTGATTTTTCATGGGTTCTCCTTGTAGTGAAACCTTGGGTTGAGCATAGTTGACTATTTTGATGTCAATGATACCATCATTAGTGACATTCTTTTTATTATTCCACCATTTGGCCTTATCTGTTGCATTCTTGTTGGTGTTTTTTTGGATAGGATATGCAAGGATTCCTCTCTTGACCATTTTTTTCTCACATCGAACTCCTTGTTCTATGAGTTGCTTGAAATTTGGAGTGAGCTGTAGCTCTATTGTGAATGACATATCTGGGATTAGATTGTCAATGAACATTACTATTAGGTCTTGTTTGGGCACATCATGCGTTATTCTCTTTGCAATGTTCTTCCATCTTTGTAAGAATTTAACAAAGGATTCACCATATTTTTTCTTAATGTCACAGAGGTCCTTGATAATGACCTTGCATTCGATGTTATGATGGAAGTGAGGAGTAGAATTTTTGGCTAATTTTCCCAAATACTGAATTCCATGAGGTAGGTGTGAGAATCATTCCATTGCTGGTCTGGCTAAACTCTATGGAAATAGTCACAATAGGTAAGTTTTATCATGTGTGACTTCAATGCAGCTAGCAACAAATTCCCTGATATTCTCTATAGGATTGATACTACCTCTGTATTTGTCAAATTTGGGCACCGAGAAGTGAGTAGGAAATGTAGAGATGTGCAATGAGTGATCAAATAGGTATGGGTACAAGTCTTCTACTGTGTAAGAGTTGGTTTACTTTGACTTTGAATATCATCTAGCTAATTTTGTGGGTCTTGCACTTGTTGCATGAGGATATCAGTTTGCCATTGTTCATGTGCCAACTCTGGGAAAGTTTCTAAGTAGACAAAAGGGTTGTTGTCATCAAACATGAATATATGTCCATACACTTAGTATGCAACCCAAAGACAAGGAAAATAGACATAATAGGTGTAAATACCCTACCATATGAGGGATGCATCAAAGAGGAGAGTTAGTAAGATAATTCCTCCTCAATAGAGGATCATCCTAAGCATCTAACCCCCTGGAAACATGAACCCCTAGCTCCAAAAGATAACCTATATTAGCCAAATTATCTACAATACCATTTTATTCCTTGAAGCAATGTTTAGCTTGATATGAGTGAAAGAGAGGGAGGAGACCCCAGACTTCATTGTGTAAAATTAGTAGTTGTCACTGGACATACCTCGTTGGAAGAAAAAATAAAACAACACTCTCCAAAGAAAACAAAGAAAAATAGAGAGCTTTTGAATAAGAATTTAATCTCAGTTTCTATTGATCATTTTGAAGAATATAGGATTACAAAATATAAATCACCATATGTAATTAGAAAATTATAGTGAAAGAGGGAATATATCAGTTCTAACTGAAGATTTGCATGAAGAGAAACTTGATCTTGAAGTTACAGAACTTAAGAAGGCCCTCAACATGCAGTCATAAATGGTAGTTGACATTAAACACTAACACCCCTACTTAATTCTAACTAAGGAGAAAAGAAAAACCTAAAATGAATGAGGAAAGAGAGAAAACCCAGTGGGAACAAAACCCCCCTCAAAATTACATTGAATCTGTATGGAAGCTACTATATTTCAGTATCCTTCACCTTTAGAAGGTCTCATAGAAAGTGAAATTCAAGAGATGATGAAGCCCTCCATAATGTGTAGTCAATGGTAGATGCTTGAAACTGGACATAGAAGGTTCCCCATAATCATTGAACAACATTCCCCCATAGGAAGAAATAAAACCAAAGATTTATGACTGAATTCTCCCCAATCTTGAAAGGAATATGTAGGAAGAAAACTCAAAATAAATTATGTCTCCAAACTCTTCTTAGTGGTCTCCATGTTGATGTTGAATATTTCCATAAGAATTTCAGGCATTGCTGAAGATGACAATCTCAAATATCCTAGAAACTGATGTAGAGAATAATTAAAAGACTTATCTATCTCCTCAGAAGGAAAATAGATCTCCTTAAAATGATCTTCCAAGCTATCCACACTCACATCAAACTATGAGGAATGATAATGTAGAGAATGGGGAAGAGGGTCAAAATTTTCCCTTACAACAATTGAAGAAGAAACATCCTCATCAAAGAGAAGATTTATGCAATAAATAATGTCATCTAGATCTGAAATGGGTGATTCCATAAACAAAAAGGAGATGTCTGATAGAAATTGATACCATGGAATTGAATCTAGAGAAGAAGAACAAACCTGTTGAAGATAATTTGAAGCAACATTTGAAGAAGCCAAGATCTCTTCCAAACTTTCAAGTGGAGGTGATTGAATAGCATCCAATACTAGAGATATAGAAATAGGAAAATTTGCAGGAGATGGGCTCTATGTAATCAAGACAATCAAGAATCTTCCAATAAGAAATTTCCTCTTTAGTGTCATTGTCATACATAGGATCATCATCATTATCAAGAGAGAGAATCATATATGTAGCTTGATCATCTGGGAATGGAGATTCATTTGGATCTCCATATATTTCCCATAGAGTGGATCAAATAATGCAAGGGCACTTAATGTGTGACAGAGCCCATGATGTGTGGTCTCCAATACTTAAACCAATTAATCCTAATACATGATCATTTCTACTTTCCCAAGCAGATTTATAACATGTACATGGTTCAGGAATAAGCCCATAAAAATGTGGCAATAGATGAATCAATCATGCCAAAACTTATAATTTCCTAATTCCAAATTGATTACAGATGGATGATATTTTATTCCCATATTATCCTTACACTACCACATTTTGGAACTTTATTTTCAGTTCATGAATACAAAAAAGAAATTAAGAAACCCCCCAGACAATGAAAAAACTCATTCTAAAATAGCTCCAATTTTCAAAACTTGCAAAGAAAAATAATATTCCTTCTTCCTAGCTCCTGGTCTGATATCGTGTAAAATTACCAGTTGTAGCTACATAGACCTTGCTGGAAGAAAAAATAAAACAAAACTTTGCAGATAAAACAAAGAAAAATAGAGAGCTATTGAATAATATTTTAACCTCAGATTCTATTGATGATTCTGAAGAATACAACAATAAAAAATATAAATCATCTTATGTAATTAGAAAATTACAGTGAAAGAGGGAAAAGCGAAGTTCTAATTGAATAGTTGCATGAAGAGAAACTTGATCCTAAAGTTACGGAACTTAAGAAGGCCCTTAACATGCAGACATAAATGTTAGTTGGAATTAAACACTAACAAAGGATATAATTTATTTTCCAGCTAGGGGCTTCAAATTTATTGAAGGCGCTAATAACATTCTGGAAGTCAACTTCAATGATCAATTCTACAACCTTATGAGAAACAACCAACTTAACACCTTCCAGTTCAGCCACATTATTAGTGTTAGTCCCTAAGGACGGGAGTTGACAATGTTGACGACGTGAGACAATAATTTGAACTATATATTATGGAAAATAATGTAGATCAAATTTTAAGACAATGTTGTAGAGGCCAAGATCTCCAATAAAAAATTTGGTTCTTAATATAACAAGGTTGTAGAGCAGCAAATTTTTGCCAAAAATGCTGACAGAGTTGTTCAAACTTTGCAAAAGAATTTGAAAATTTAAAATAATAATTAATTGAAATAAAAAATTTAATAGTTATTTATAAATTTTTGTTGCATTTTTATCTTAAAAATAGTTCTTGATTGTGGTAACTGCAGGTTTTGACGGGGCCCCAAAACCCTTTAACATAGCAAAATAAAGATAGAAAGTCTAGCATTGACGACAACAATCTGTCACAACAGCTGACATAAACCAAAAAGGGCTTTACCTCAGATTACAATGTAAAAAACATAATAAAAAATAAATGAAACCCTAAAAAAATGACTTATAGCAAGATAGACATAAAAAACCTCCCAGCATCAGTCTTAGCCCATCATTTTGATAAACTCTTTAGCCTCGACCATCTGGTTCTGAATATTCTGAATCAAATCTCTCAGATTGGTGATGTCTTTATCTTGGGTATAAGATTTCTTTCTGGTGGTCGATCTAGTTCTGAAGCCAGGGCCTGATGCCCAGATATCTTGTTTTCCATCATCCTCTTCATTAGCTTTGTCAGTGTTATTCCCTTCTAGCAAAGTACACAGGGCTTTTAGATTATCAACAATTGTTTTCATGCCCGCATTATTCATGGTGATCAGCTTCTTCACCATGATATCATTATTTTTCACTTTCTCTATAACCGGTTTTATAGTGTTGTCAATAGCAATAGAAATTTTGTCTTCCATCTTAGTAGAATTATCAGTTACCTTCTCAATAAAATTCTTTCCTTTCTAATACATCTTAGTATCATTGCACATTTTTTCAATGGTCTCCTCCAACAGATAATTCCTATCCTCCAAAGCTTTAAGCATAGAGCGCATATCCTGGATATCTTCATGAGCCCACTTATCAATAATATAGCCGTACATGGCTTTGTTTCTTGCATCTTGCAACACACTGATATTAGTGACTCTTTTGACCTTGAAATCCTGGTCCCACAGATCTTCCTCTATGCTTCTCTGCTTTTGCATATTCTTTCCCATCTCATGATTCTCTCCCTTAGGACTCTCAAGAGGAGTACGATTAATCTCACAATCTGCATCATCATTGTGTTCTTCCTTATCTAAGTCAAAAATATCATTGTCGACTTGGGTATCCTCTTCCTTACACTCCAAGTTTACAGTGTTAATATCCTCATCAACATTATTGACAATTTTTTCACTCTCATCTTCCCTTCCCTCAAGATCATTAGCATTCTCCTTCAGAGAATTATCCAGATTGTCCACTTCAATCTTATTTTTCTTAGGAATATCAACAACATACTTCTGGGTATTATCAATGTAAAATTCTATTATGTTATTGATTTTCTCGGTGACCTCTTTAGGGATTTCCTTACTAGAATCATTCATTGCCTCAACAACAAGGATGTTTTCCACTTCCATACCTTTATCTGGTGCCATTTTATTGGGCGTAACATAATTAGAGATTTCTCTGTTACTATGTTCCCCCTTTTACATCTCTTCTTCCTTAGAGGATATATCTTCTAGGTCGTCCTCTGACTTCATACCTTCTACCTCATCAAAAATAGAAAGCTTAGTGTCAATTTTAGCAGGGCTCACCTTTTGGGACTTTTTACTAGAAGCGGCGCTGGTTTTCTTTCTGGAGGAAATTTCAGAGCCCTTCCTTTTAGTGTTACTAATTTGTTTGGGAATTGGCTCAGAATATGATCTTTGGCATACTCTACAATGAGAAGAATGAGCCCCTCATGCAGAATAGGGGTTGCCCTAACTTTATGATCTACAATACTTTGATTAAGAGAACTAAGGAGATAGAATGAAAAGGAAACCCTAGTTTTATGCCTAAAATGATTCACTAGCACAAAATGATAATTTTAAACCCTATAATGTGTACCATCCAGGGTGAATTTGTTAGTAATAACTGAGAGGGGAGGGGGGGGTGAATCAGTGGCCTCAGAAATATTCCAATAATCAACCCTTAAAAATTAGTACCACAAAATTATACCTCTAGTTATCTTCAGTCCTATAAGATGAATGCCTCAAAATACTTTAATCAAATTACTACTTTATGGAATGCTTTGTAAAACCTTCTATTGTATGTTTACCGAAAAGCAATTTGTTAATTTACCGACATACAGTAAATTATCTAGACTATACCAGTCAATCCAATTAAGTTATGTGAAATGAAAAACACTAAATTAATGACTCATAGACACATTGACACATGGATTTCTAACGTGGAAACCTTGTTAAGGGAAAAACCACTTGGGGCTGGCAACCCAAAATTTTCACTCTTCTGAAGTGAGCTTTGTGAAAAGCCAACCCTGTTAAAGGTTACAAACACATTGTTATGTGTGACCTTGTTAGAGGATTTAAAATTTTAGTCTATCACTTGATATCAGGCATCTCTATGCTACTATCCTTGATTAAACACTTACTTGGCCTGTCAATAGGTATCTAGCATCACATGCTATCTTCATGATCAAACTTTTTGATACTCCATTGGATGTATCTCAATATATAAAGGATCTTTAAATCCCACTCAGTTAAGAGACTTTCTAAATCAATGGTTAAACTGAAACAATATGATTTGTTCGCATATACAACTTATACTTGTAGATTTTCAGATCTATTGTAATCTCAAAAAACTATTCTGATCAATATAAATCTATTTATACCTTTGCTCCAATTTGATTCTACTCGGTGATGTTGTGCTCTATTGCTCAATGTCTACAAAAAACTTTAGCTCTTTCCTTAGCTTGTTGATCAACACTGTATGAAGTTGCTCTTCATCAGTTTCTCTTGAGCATCCTCTTTTTCATTCTCTCCCCACACAATTTGTAATGAATTGAGTTGTCTCTTTATATAAATGATATCACCATTGTTAGGTTCTTGATTTTCTTGAACTTGGCATGATCCACAATTCTCGCCAATTAGATCTAAAGAAAAACTCTTGTTTTATCTTGTTGAGATATTCTTGCTAACTAGACAAATCAGCTTTAAATCATTCACTTATCTCTTCCAGCTATATATTTTTTCATTTTTGAACTCCAGTTATTTTTGGTTTGAACTCTCTAATAGCATTGGTCAACACTCCAGTTCTCCTTGGGCTTCTCCATCCGTTTGCATTATGTTTCTGGCCGTCGGGTATGCTTGATTTTGCTCGTCGGTAATGCTTGTCAGTTTTCTTGCTCGAGCATCACTATGACTTGAATCTCGGTGATCTCTATCTGTCGGGTTCCACTGACTATTGGTTTTTGTAGTCACAATGTGAATGCTTGTCTTTTATGCATTATAGAAAGCATAATCTTTGTCTCTCTGATTATCTGAAGTCTTTGACACTTTGTATATAACCAATTAGATTATATCAAGTTGACATCAATGAAAATACAATCCATTAAATGATTTAATGTCTTGCATTATCCTTCTATATTTTGGTGATCAACTCAACATCTTCAAACATTCAATTAGTTACATGTCATCAATCTCTCCCTTTGGCATTGATGGCAACATACTAAATTATCATACTATACTATCACTAATACAATATGAAATATACAGTTTCATCAAGCTTTCCTAATGTAACTATTACTAATGTCTGGCTTTCAATAAGCTCAAAAAAAGCTTAGATTTATTTCATGTAGAGTGGTTGTCTTTAATATTTAAACCATTCACTGGATAGATGTGGCATATTCTTTTTGTGTTCTGATATGTGCTCTTCCTTGACTATTCCTCTTCTTGATAATCTCATTTTCCTTTGACATCATTCTTTCTCTTTGTCTGAACTCTCTCCCTTTGTAACTTCTCTCCCTTAGAATATTTCTTAAATCTTCATTTCTGATCCTCAGGAACTTCTCTTCATGGATATTGATATAATCTTTCCTTTATCATAATGAGAACATCTCTCCCTTTTCTTTTATGATAATTAGAATAACATCTCTCCCTATCATCTTTCCCTTTTTGTATGATAATGAGAACATATCTCCCTTTGACAACAATTCCAAACAAAAATATTTCTCCTTGATTTATCATCTATGTCATGTTCCATCTCTTTGCATAATATATTCCTTGAATTTCCCTATCCATCAACAATACAATGTTCCTAGTTTTCAGTGTAGCTATGTACCTTGCAATGTACAGATGTATTTGTTTCTATCTATCTTAGTGTTTGCATCAACATGACCGATCTTTAGATTTGGTATAGGCTGATGCAACTTTCTAGTTAGCTTACTGACCTATAGACAAGGGTTGAACCCCTAGTCTCTGTCTTAGGTACTCAAAAGTATCCTTCGGTAATGGCTTGGTGAATATATCAGCTAACTGTTCCTTTGATTGAACATATTATAGTGTCACTAATTTTGCTTTCACTTGTTCTCTTAGATAGTGATACTTGATAGCAATATGCTTAGTATTAGCATGCATGACTGGATTCTTCAAAATATTTATTGCACTGGGATTATCATAGTAGATAATTACTGGTTCAAGAATCTTCATATTCATACCTTCCAACAATTGTTTGATCCATGTAATAGTGGAGCAATTTGCAGTAGCAACCACATACTTTGCTTCTGTAGTTGACTGAGAGATGCATCCTTGCTTCTTGCTTATCCATGTGACAAGTCTGTCACCCATGAAGAATGCTCCTCCAGTTGTTCTCTTTCGGTCATCAATGTTTCCAGCCCAATCAACATCTGTATAGACTTGTAGCTGAAATTTTCCTTCTCTTTTGTACCATAAGCCATAGTCCTCGATGTTCTTCAGATATCTCAGAATCCTTTTGACAACAGTCATATGTGATTCTTTGGGATTAGCAGAGAATCTTACAACTATCCCTACTACATGTGCTATATCTAGTCTAGTGTGAACAACATACATCAATTTTCCAATCATTGATCTATATAAGGTTTGATTTACCTCATTTGTCTTGTCTTCTTTTGTCAGCTTGCATCCAGTAGCCATAGGTGTTCCAACTGGTTTGGAATCTTCCATCTTGAATATCTTCAACACTTCCTTGATATATTTAGACTGAGTTATGTATATGTCTCCATCTTGTTGAATAATTTGTAGACCAAGAAAGAATTTGATCTCCCCATACATAGAAATTTCAAATTCTTTTCTCATTTCATTAGCAAAGTATTTTCATAACAATTCATTTCCCCCAAAAATGATAATCATCAACAAAAATTTGAGAAATCAAAATATTACCATTGGTATCTTCTTTTAAGTATAGATTGCTATTTTTTCTTGTTGTAACAAATTTTATGCTAATGAGATATGAGTGAAGTCTTTCATACCAGGCTCTAGGTGCTTGTTTCAATCCATACAAGGATTTATGTAGTCTACATACCATGTTTCTCTTGTCTGGATTAACAAACCCTTCTAGTTGTTCAATGTATACCTCTTGTTCGAGTATTCCATTTAGGAATGTAGATTTGACATCTATTTGGTATACCTTGAATCCTTTAAATGCAGCATAAGCAAGTAAAATTCTAACTCCTTCTAGTCTAGTAACGGGTGCAAAGGTTTCTCCATAATCAATACCTTCTTGTGCATATCCCTTGCATACTAATCTTTCTTTGTTTCTAGTGACTTTTCCATTCTCATTCAACTTGTTTCTAAATATCCATTTGGTACCGATGACATTATTGTCATTTGGTCTTGGTACTAGTGTCCATGTATTGTTTTTCTTAATATGTTCTATCTCCTCATTCATAGCACTGACCCATTCTTCATTCTCAAGTGCATTGTAAATATATTTAGGCTCAAAATCACAAAGTAAACATCTAGTGTTAAGTTACTTACTTCTTTTTCTTGTTCCATCCTTCTTGTCTCCTATGATTTGATCTTATGGATGATGTCTTCTGACATTCTTGGAAAGTTTTAGTTCAACTCTGTGTTCATCATTACAATCATCTTCTTCACCTTCATTTTCATCTCCATTGTTTGGAACATCATCTTGAGTATTATCCTGATCATCGGTAATTGCATCCTAATATTCAGGTGCAATGTTCTGATGCTCGAGAGTGACACACTGTTGCTCGGGTAGAATTTCAGATTCTATATAAACATACCTATTGTAGTTCTCCGATTCCTTTTTTCTTTCCTTATCATTCCTTTTTAAAAATTTATCTATTTTTACATTTGCACTTTCAATGATTTTTTTAGATGACTTGTTAAGACACTTATAAGCCTTGCTTTTGGTTGAATACCCTAGGAAGATACCTTCTTCACTTTTGTAGTCAAGTTTTCCATTTCTATCATCCTTCAATATATAACATTAACTACCAAAGATTCTGAAGTAAGTTACATTGGGTGTATGTGTATGCACCCTAAAATGGTCGCCTAGACTTTGGGCCCCATTTCTCAATTTATCAAATCCCTGAATCAATATTTTCAAATATCAACAATATCAATTATATCAATTTCCTTGATCAAATCAT
>MU223893.1:1046978-1062240 GCA_018584345.1 Thuja plicata
CGTGATCTCAATCAAAATTTTCTATCTTAAACAGTTGATTAATTTTGGGGCATTCTCTTTCCTAAGGCTAATTCTTTTTCTTCTCTCCATTTCTTTCCACTTTTTTTCAAACTTCTATCTTCCATTCACTTTCACCCCACTTCTTTTTCTTCTAATTCAACCTTGGGGCATAATCTTTTGTGCTTGATGATCTACCTTGGTTTTTTAATTAAATTCAATTTCCCCCATTTAATTAAATAAATAAAAATCCCCACTTAAAGCACTTTATTTGTTGAAAAAGGAAATGAATTAAATTAAAAAAGTAAATAAAATCCCTTTTTCTTCACATCTTTCTAAGTGGTGGGTTTTTGCCTCTTAATCGTAGCCTTTGATTTTTTGCCTCTTAATCTCAATTGTTCACTTTCCTTTAAAAGGAGACCTCTCCTTCTCACTTTCATATTAGGTTTTCATAGTATTGTTATGCTATAGGTGTGGAGAGCAGTTTTGGAGGAGAATTTGAGCACTCAAGATCTCTTCTTGTTTTCTTTATTCTTGCATTCATGGCTCCTCATATAGATTAGAATCATGTTTATTTCCATAGATTAGATTTGCATTCATATTTCCTTTCATAGACTAATATGAATTGTTATCATATAGAGTAAATATCATTTTTATGCATTCGAATCTCTCATTTCATGGTGTATTTGCAATAGACACAACTAGGTCAATCTGAGGGCCTTCATTTTACATTTTTACACATCCATGACTAGAGAGATATGGATCGATATTTGAGGTCTCATTCTTGAGCAACCTTGAATGGAATGATTCATAGAAGTGTGAAAACATTTATGCACACAAGTGGCAGAAGTATTTGGAATCACTGGTGTGTTGTGCATAGATATTGATTTGAAGAAAATTCAGGCTGATTATGTCAAGAGAGAGAATTTGATTAAGAAGTATGAAATGCCAAAATTCATGCCTAGAGTAGATAGACACCTGGTAAAAATCCCAGACAATCTCAAACCACCTTTTGATTTATCCCTATTTCATCACTATATAAAGTGCACAGTGTATGGTTTGAGCATAGTTTTATATTTTGATGGAGATTCTATAGTGCCTCAAGATGTACTTATGATGGCTATGAATATTCAGCACCCATAGGTTAATACTGTTTATGACTATGTGGGGTACATAGTTGATGCTATTCATAATGCTTTGGTGGAGATACAGTCAGATGCCCCAGTGCCTACCTTCAAGCATTACTCTCATTTGATGTATATGATTTTGTATTATAACAGAGAATCAATGGATAAATAATTTGAACTATTTGTTTCACAGTATGGCGTTTATGCACCAATCCAAAGGTGGACTCAGGTATGGGATAGTTCATCCAACAACTCATCATTTGTATGCTTCTGCAACTAGATTGTGGATCCAATTTTTAATTTGTTAGGAACAGATAGGCACAGGCTTCCTTTTGAAATTAGAAAGGTTTTGAGACCTTGGGATTATGTTCGAAACTGGCCTATCTCTCACAATTGGGCTGATTTCTTCTTTTTTGACTACATTACTATCATCACAGTATATGGTTGTACACAACCACCTCACATCCTCCCCAAGTTTGTTCCTCTTAGGGTTGCATTTCTAGAGTTTATTTGGCAAATCACTTGTGTTGATAAGGAATTTTTGGAGGGACATAAGAAGGGAACCTTTATCCCTAGGTTATGGGTAGGCTTTGATTTTTCCATAGGGAAAAGGGTTTTTGATTTGATAAATGACTTCTTGAAGCAGTATAGAATGTCTACAGTTGTTCCCAGATTTTGTGATCCAGAGAAATTTGTACAAATAGCCTTTAAGAAGAATGACTCCTTGGCCAAAAATTAGAGATCATGAGCCACTGGATGATGAGGATGTTGTAAGGAACAAGTTAAATAAGAAAGAAGTCTACGATAGGAGAAGGAAGTGGAATGACCTCCTGAGGGCAGAATCTGAATGGAAAGAGTCAGATAGTTCATTCTCTAGTTTTTTCCCTGATCTCCCATACTTCTAGAGGATAGAGGAAACGCTCAAGTCCTATGATACCCTAATGGAATAGGTACCACAATTCAGTGTTGAAGATGTAAAATCTAAAGGGTCCCCAATTCCAGTTGCATTACATGACCAAGAACACTAGGAACAACAGGAAGAGGAACATCAAAAAGAAGAGCATCAGGAAGAGGAAGAGGCTGGTGAAGAAGCTACTTCGGCTAGAGAGCCACCAAGGAAAAAAAAAAGAAAGAGCACAAGATGGTGTAGGACAGGAAAAGCATGGCCAAGGCCATGATCACTGAGCATGGTAAGTATTTCCAGAAATTAAAAAGACAATTGCAGAAGGAGCCTCAAGCTGAGGGCCAAGGAGATAATCAAATGGTACTATTTGAAAAGGATGATGAGAGGGTCATGATGGATAAAAAATTCATGAAGGATGATGAATTCATAAATTCTGAAGAGTTTAAGACTTTCTTGATTAAGTTAAAATAAAAGGACTTGAGGCAAGGGTTGACTGCAGATGAGGAAAATGGAGATAAGAATGAAGAAATTGTAACAACACTCCAAGACTATGATCCTAAGAGTGAACAAATCACTGTGGAACAAGCTAGGTTGCTGGTACAGAATAGTGGTGTAATCCTGATGCCTGGTTGGGATCTACAATCCACATTCATCATTGATCAGATCAGGAGGCAAGAGGATCCTCTGTTTAAGACATAGTTTGAAATGGATGAAGTATTGAAAGGATTAGGATTTGATCCTAAATCCAAGACCCTGGCAATATGGTCATTAGCTCCTACCACACAAAATCCCTTGGTCATGACTATCAAAGAGGAAAAAAGGGTAGACAGGATGATATGGAATTTACAGAATACTTCAAATACTGAGATAGCACATTTAATGACACAAGTGTCATTTATGAACTTGGCAAAGGTTGATGACCTGTCCAAGAGGTATGAAACAAATTTTGGCCAAATGATGGCCCTAGCAAAGAAACATGAAGAGGTGGTGGTCCAGAACCACACATTAGAAGATGAGATTGCTAAATTGAAAGAAGAATTAATAGAGAGTAAGAGAGAAACGACTCCAATCCCTGAGGAAGTAGCAAAAGTTATGACAGATGTTGCTATCAGAGTAAAGGAGGATTTGGCATTGGAAGAAGGCCAATCCAAAGAATTATCATAGGAACAGAGCATAAATGCTATGTCTATTATATTGCCCATATTGCAGCACAGAATTGATGTTCTAAAACAAAAAATTGACATAGTGTATACACTATATGGGTCATTACAAGAAGCTTCAAAGACAGCTGCAGAAGCTATGATTTTCTTAGAACCCACTTTCAAAGTGTGGTCAAGGAGGGAAAGGCTCATGGATAAATTAAAAACCACTATGTTATATAGTGATGACTTCCTAGATAAAATAATAGATACCATAGAGATGATTAGTGAGATTAATGACACCTTTTCCTTTTTCAATGGAAAGTCTGATTTGATAGACAACAAGTTGTAGCTATTTGGTGATCAGTACGCATCCCTGATCCCAAAAATTTATGATGAAGTAGGTGTTTTAAAAATACAATCAGATTGGATAGCTAGCTTTGATGGTATACTCAAAAATGAAGATATAAAGCAATGCTTGGAAAAGGATACAAATGCTGAATATTGCAACGAATTAATTGATAGCCTTTTCAAGATCGAGAGAGATATGGCCAAGTTCGTTTCTAAGGCTAGAACCGCCATTGATGCTAGGTGGGTAGAAGCTATTGCAAAGTTGGAGAAAGAAAAAACCTTTGATTGGCCCACCGTCAAAGAGGTGAAAAAGTGGGAGGAAAAACTAAAAGGATAAGGAGGATACTGTCAACAACAACAACAAACCTTATTCAGACTTTGCCAACAATTGCCACCCATGTTCTGTTACAAGTTTTTGTTTCTTGTTAGTTACAAAGTTGTTAGAAAAGACTTTGTAAATTTTCCCAGTAATTTGGTATCTTGTTGCATCCTTAGTTATAAAAGGATTCCAAGACTACTAGGAAAAGAGCATAACCATTTCATTTTTGAGAATGCAGATAGAATTGTATAAACTCTGGTTTAAGACCAATCAAATAGGTTTTTTTGAATTACTGTTGAATGTAGCAAGAAATCTTGATTATGAATGAGAAAAAAAATCCATTGATAGTTTCTGAAGTATATAATGAGTATTGTGTCTTCATTGTAATGTTTTGAATTTTACTTAAATTGAATATTCAAGGAATGTCCAATTTATATGTCTGTCAGGTAGATTTTGAAATAGTTTTAGGGTTCTTTCAAGGAAAGACTAAAATTGCCTTAGAAATATTTTGGTAATATTTAGGGTATATAATGAATTTGATGAATTAATTTTTTATGTGTGTTAAGATAGATATATAAGGTATATCTATCTTTATGATAGAAGTCATAATTCTTTTAAGTTCATGATCAAATTGATTGAAATTGTTCATAAGTGACTCCATGCCCTAGGGTTAAGTAGTGGTTTGTTTCCTTTCAAAATAGGTGACTATCACTATCAAAATTGATCTTTACCTTTATGTGTTGATCTTTTCCAATAAATATTACAGTGATCAACTCCTGTAATTCCATTCATATTCTACTGGAATAATTTAGTGATTTGATTATTCTAAGTAAGAAGGGTAATCCCACCCGAGTTAATGGAGCTCAAAGTGTAAGAGGTTTAAAAAACCTTGTCTTTGTCATTTCTATATCTTGCATGGTCAGTGTTCGGGATAAATAGAGTAAGCTCTCTGAGATTATTTTCATATCAACAAGAAAAGGAACTAACAAGACTATCTAGAGTAACTATATTGTTTGCAACTTCTCTCATTTCTTGAATAGTAGAAACTCTAATAGCATAAACAAGAAATAAGGTTCTTCAAGTACACCTCCAACTCCTCAGATAGCATTTACTAACTCTTTGGTTCTATAGCTATACTGAGTAATTTTTTCTCCTTCTTTCATCCTTAGGTCATCAAACCTCCCTCTTAGGCTTTTTGCCTTTGCTCTGAGTACATTGGCATCTCCTCCATGTACAAGATTCAACTTATCCCACATTTGCTTTGCAGAGGTGCAGGTTTTGACATCTTCAAACTCAGCATTAGAGAGTGATGATGCAAGTTCTATTATCATGCAGTTATTCTCATGCTTGACTCTTAATTTATCAAGAGTATGAGGTCTTATAGGAAACACATATTCAGTATCTAAGTATTGAACAATATCATTTCCAATACCTAATAGGTGGAGTCTTATTCTACTTTTCCATGATGCAAAGTTGTCTTTATTCAACTTGGGTACATCTCGTCTAGTCATCTTGTGATCTTTTGCTTGAGTTGTTAAACTCCCTTTCTAAACACACAAGCTCTGATACTAATTGTTATTAATAACTGAGAGGGGGGGGGGATGAATCAATGGCCTAAAAAATATTCCAATAATCAACCCTTAAAACTTAGTACCACAAAATTATACCTCTAGTTATCTTCAGTCCTATAAGATGAATGCCTCAAAATACTTTAATCAAATTACTACTTGTCAGAATGCTTTGTAAAACCTTCTACTGTATGTTTACCAAAAAAAAATCTGTTAATTTACCGATAGACAATAAATTATCTAGAGTATACCAGTCAATCCAATTAAGTTATGTGAAATAAAAAACACTAAAGTAATGACTCATAGACACATTGACACATGGATTTTTAACGTGGAAACACTGTTAAGGGAGAAACTACTTGGGACTGATAACCCAAAATTTTCACTCTTCTAAAGTGAGCTTATTGAAGAGCCAACCTTGTTAAACGTTACAAACACATTGTTATGTGTGACCTTGTTAGAGGATTTAAAAGTTTAGTCTATCACTTGATATCGGGCATCTCTATGCTACTATCATTGATTAAACACTCACTTGGCCTGTCAATAGGTATCTGGCATCTCATGCTATCCTCATGATCAAAAATTTTGATACTCCATTGGATCTATCTAAATATAGAAAGGATCTTTAAATCCTACTTGGTTAAGAGACTTTCTAAATCAATAGTTAAACTGAAACAGTATGATTTGTTCACATATAAAACTTATACTTACAGATTTTCAGATCTATTGTAATCTCACAAAACTATTCTGATCAATATAACTCTATTTATACCTTTGCTCCACTTTGGTTCTACTCGGTGATGTTGTGCTCTGTTGCTTGGTGTCTACAATACTATGATTAAGAGAACTAAGGAGATAGAACAGAAAGGAAACCCTAGTTTTATGCCTGAAATGATTCACCAACAGAAAATGATAATTGTCAACCCTAGAATACCTACCATCCAGGATGAAGTATTCTATTATATCCCTAGGAACAAAGGCCCAAATGTGTTTGACATTAGCCAGGTTCACATAGTCAACATTACCTTTCACCAGCATTGCTCTCTCCTCATCAGACTTAGGAAAATATTTGTATACCTTATTTCCCACCTTCTTGTCTTTAGAGAAATGAATGCCCTCAATTAGGGGCCCTGCAATCTATGCCAGAAGGTCAAGAGTCAAAGTGAAGGATTTTACCGCTATGTTCACCTTGCCATTTTCCCACCCTGAAACAAATGCCCTAGTAATTTCTTTGTCATTTCCATGCAGCCGTTTCAAGTAATGGTGCACTTTACCCTTCTTCAACTTTCTCCAAACTTCTTTTTCATGGATCCACTTACACTCTACCGGTTCCTCCCTCTTAATAACACCACCCATCTCAGCTTCCTCCTTGGTGCTATGATCATAGGTATTCATCAACTTTTTCTCAATTTTGTTTCTCTCCAAATTTCTCAGACGACCATCAAATTGCTTCGAATGGTTTAAGTTCTGCAATATCTCTATTTTTATGACCCAGAAAGCATGTGAAGCCAAATAGTAATGAATATAATTAATCACCACTTGGCACTTCACCTTAGACATACATGACTTAAGAATTAATTCATGCATTGTGATCATTACTATTGATAAATCCCCCCTTTTGATTGATTCTGTCATGATTAATAAGTGAGTCCATCTTGTCATTAATCTTAGTCGATATGTGCCACTTGCAACTAACTTCACTTCTAACTCCAATGTTAGCCAAACCACCTGTAGCATGGTTAGTTTCACAGAAGTTGTGGGTTACATAGAAGGATTCAAATTTCAAAGCAATTTGATTTATTTTATCAATAATGTATTCAATATACCAATAAGATTTGCTTATGCCTTTTATATTATTGATAATATAAGAGAGTCTCCTTATAGCCAGAATTTTTACTTCCCATATCTTCAGCCAACATCATTGTGTTGAGTGTAGCCATAGGTTTAGATCTATAATTGGATTGCATTCCTAGGGAAACCGCAACCACACCAACACAAATTCCCTTGAAATCTCTGATTATTCCACCTCCACCATCCGCTCGTGGGTTTCCCTTTTTCGCACAATCAAAGTTAGATTTAACCCAATCAATAGGAGGGGAAGTCCAAGTAGCAAGCACTCTCGTGTGACTAGAGTTGGAGTCTTGGGTACTAAAATGCCACTTTCTTATGTTCTCTTGGGAGATTTGGGAAGGATTCTTGGCGTTGTTGTTGTTGATTGAAGAATTGATGTTTTCCTCCAGCCCTCTACAAATAAGATTGCTTACCACTTCAGGTATAGAATATTTCTTCCTAAACACTCTATTATTTCTTTGCTTCTAGATGCACCAGCAGAAATGAGGAAGAAGAAGCTTCAAGAATTCTTTAGCCAAGTTGTTCGATAGAGGGAAACACCATTGCTTGACAAAGTCCTGCCAAAGAAGAGGAAAAAACTGGCAAAGATTCCATTTTTTAAGGATTAGATCCCATACCCTACGAGTAAAGGAGCAATGCAACATAATATGATCACAGGATTCAACCTCTTCCATACATAGAAAACATCTATTAGGAAGATAAAAAACCCTTTTACTGAGATTATCAAGGGTTAGAGGTTTATTCTGAGCTAAGATCCAAAAAAAGAAGTTGATTTTGGGAATAAGAAATTTATACCAAACTTGCGAACACAAAGGTCTATCCTCCCTCTCAGAAATAAGATCACAAGCAGAAGCCACAATATAAATACCATTAGGATTAGGAGCCCAAATAATTTTGTCCTGGTGGTTATTCTAAATAAACCAACTTTGCAAATCATGTTGGAGGGATATGAATCTTCTATCTATGTCTCCAAGCTCTCTACATTTTTTTCCTTGCCAGTAATCTTTCACTTTTACCCCAATAGTTTCTTTGCATCGATCAATAGCTTGTTTCCAATATTGGTTGCTAGATAAAGGGTCTTTTTGAATCCATCTATCTTTCCAGAAGTCAATTCTCCTTCCATCCCCTAGCTTCCATCTCTTCCCCTTTATAATTAGATCTTTAGAGGAACATGCATTGTTCAATATGTTAGAACCATTAAGGTTTTCACCATTAATGATAAAATCCTCCAGAGTATTGTGGTTAAAGAGATATTTGTTACTAATAATCCCATTCCATTCTTTTTGGTTCCCATAGATTCTCCATAGTTGTTTAGCCAAAAGAGCTTTATCTTAAAAATAGTTGATTTTAATGTTTGTGCTACTTTAATCTTAATTTTTTTTCCTTTCTTAGAATTGGATTTTTTTTATCAATGTTGCTTTAATCTTAAATACATTCTTAATTGTCTTGCATTCATAGATTTGATTTTTTTTATCATTTATAATCATTAAAAAAAATTTATATTTGAAAATGCATTAAATGATATCAAGAATCTATTGATATTTATTCAATATTTTATTTAAAATTTTAGATAAAATTAATTTATTTATCACCAACATTTAAAATTCGATATCGAATTTTCATTTTAAATTTTAAAATTATAGGAGTACAACAATAATCAATATAAAAATTAAAAAATAACATTACTATTTAAATAATGTTCACACTTAGCATTTAATATTTTTTGAATATATAAAAAAATTATTTAATATAAATAAATAATATTATAACTAAATAAAAATACAAATAAAATTATCATCCTCTTTATTTAGATTTTATTAAAAATGATTACTTTAATATCTCTAAATGGAATAAAAATTTGCATCCTTTTGGCAGTGCAAAACAAAATTGGAAGAGGGAGATGTATATGCTCATTTTGACCCAAAATCAGCATATACATCTTCCACTTGAAAAGGTGGATTTGGAATTTGAGGGCCAAATTACCATTTTTTCAATCCCCATTTTGAAACCATTTCGGGTCCGTGTGCAAACAAATTTAACATTTGGGATCCGCGTGCAAACAAAGGAAGGGTACTCATCCATGCCTGTCTACATTGGTGAACAAGGGAATAATTCATAATTCCCATTGTTTACTTGTACATCCATTGTTTCACATTCTTCTTGAAAAGGCCGAAGAAAAATATGAATTCCAACAAAGAGGGGTTTTAAATATTCCATGCGATGTAGAGGAGTTTGAGCATATTCTTTGGTTGATCCGTGACACTTAGTCATCTTCTCAACACAAAGATTTGGAGTCCTTGTATCCACAATCTCCTAATTTTCCCAGAAGATCATCTTAATTCTAGTGCTGCCACTACAAACTATTATTAGAGACTTTTTTGCAAAATTTGTGTAAAGATCGTCGACAATTTTCAAAATTTTAATGAGTAATGTGCATTAACTTGTTTCAGCGGCCTTCTTGTAAGTATTCCATGATGCTGACCTTTAGATAATTGTCTATTTGTACACATGCATACTCTACTTGACCTGTTAAAGAAGACTTCATTCTCGATATTTTATCATTGCTTCATTGCTACAAAGTATGAAATCTTTCAAAAGAAAATGTTGGTTTCATATAAATATAGAATGAAAATTTGAAACAGAAAATGTTGGTTTCAATTGAGCATAGAATGAATCTTTATAAGAGAAAATGTTGTTTCATTTGAGCATAGAATCATTGCTATAACTTAACTATATATCTTGTATATCTTGTGAAGATGCTCATGGTTCAAATTTCAATTCCAGTTTCAAAATGTGGAACCAAACAGAGGAAATGAATCTTATCGCTCATATTTCGGGTCAACCAAACAATCTAAACTATGTTCCTAAAATTAAAAAATATGAATATCAAATCCATGATTTGAGCATTTCCAGCATTTGATCAAATTCAACATTTTCTAATTCCCGCAACCAAATGGGGGGTTAGAGAAAATTAATTTCTAAAAACTATTTTGTTAAAAAAATTGCATGTATTTTATTTAACATAAAATATTTTGAAATATGAAAAATATGTAAGATCTAATTTTCTAAAACAAAATTGTTATTAATAACAAGTAAAATGAAAAGCCTAATTATAAATGTTGCTTTATGCCTCACTAAAGTTTTGAAAGACTGAAGTTAATATTTTTAGAATTTAAAAAAAAAAAGTGTGTACCAATAGATCTTGCAATTTGGCATAAATGTATACTTGACAGGTGGAAAAACAAATTTCTAGCTACACCTCTCAAGAATCATTGACAAATGTAGCTACTTGATAATTTGAGGAGAATATTTTAAACTAGCACATTTTATGTGGTGGATTATACATATAGAAGAGGGGTATTTTAGAAAATGCAATTAATTAGAGAAAAACATATGATAAATAATATATTTACACATATACTAACTTATAAGAATTGAGAAGAGGAAAGATTAGATCCTAGTTATGATGAAATCAACTTGAAATTGGTTGATGATCAAAATATTCATCTAGCAAAAGTGGAAGGAGTATAATTGGTGTATAATTGAAGAAACATTTCCTGTAGCATCCCTGCTCCCTTAGATGACAGCAGCCTACAAAGCATGGATTGTAGAGTTGTTAAACGTAAAACATCTTAGCATAAATTTTTACTACAAGATGGCTTAAATATAATACAATCTTATGCATCAACCACTGCAAAATTATAAGATCTTGTAAAGACCGCATTCACACAAAATGCCAGATCACATATAAAACATAAATCACGGAAAGTCAAAAGATAATAAGGTTGAAAATACACGTAGACTAATCAACCATCACAAATAATCATAACGAAAAGAGTTTTAATACATGGTTATGACCTACACGTCAAAATACTCAAATATCACAAGATTAATTTAAACAATACAGACGTCTTAACAGCTGCATGTCTAGATCATCATATGACCATAAAATGTTATGTCGATTAGAATAAGGAAAAATCGACCAACATGTCAAACCTTCAATCAAGTACAAGTATAAGAGAATAATTTATTTCAATTAAGTGATGTACATAGTGTGATTTGGATGTCAACCTGGACGCTAGACATTAACACATCTTAGTACATAGATGTATCAAAGATATTAAGATATGAAAAATAGTACATAGAACAAATACAAAAGATTATACCTTGGACCTTTGTCCATCTGTATGTCCCTATCTCCTTAGCCATCTGACATGCGTCAATCTACTATCACAAGATGGGAGTGTGGCTCAGGCACTTTTATCTGCCCAGCCACAGAGTGGTTAGCTCCCCCAGGGTTCTTCCTGACATGAAGAACTCGCTGACCCTTGCCCAAGAAGCCTAGCAACCAGTGTTGAAAGGTCGGATGGATCTGGTGCAACCGTGAACATACTACCAACACATATGTCTATTGTAGATCTAACACGGATGTGGCAAAGGGATGAATCAAATAAAAAACATATAAAGAAAATCATATGCAATAAATATGCTTTGGCCAAAGTAAGTTATGCCAAGTTTCTACTGGCAGAAAGATGTATACAATCATTTCTACCCTCCTCTGGTTTCCCCACATTCAACACCCTCCCATAAAGCATACACATCACTACACAACTATCATGGAAAGAAAATGTATCCTAGATTAAGATTTTACTACACAATTACACTGTCTTAAGTAGCATTAATTCTCAGCCGGTTTTACTCAACTATCCTCATTCAGAGTTTAAAATGCAAGGATTTCAGGAAGTAGGCTGCTCACAGCTCACCCAAATAGAATCTTAAATATGCAGCAATGTATTGTTATACAAACATATGAAATGCTAAATACATGACATGGTATCTTTAAACATATAAAATACTAAATACACAACATGGAATGATTATACAGAAAAATCATAATTACTACGGTGTTATCACAAGGTATGGCTATCGTTTACACAGAGAATTCTTGAAACGTCAACTAGATTTGAAAATTATTATTTATGTAAACTAACATCTCCTCACTGCTGAGCACCCAGACATAGCCGAGTACTATATGGTAATTAAAAATGACCCCATATGTAAAGATTGCGGCTTGCAAGGTGTACACAAACATCAACAAAAGAAAAATGGATCTACACCCATAATAAAAGCAATGTTTCTTAAACTAAAAGAACATGCAAACACCCGACAAAATGGAGTTTTTATATAGGCACTCGAGGCGCGCAGGAAACTCTGACTTCAAATAGAAAACAATTCAAGTAAAAGAGACTAAGAGAAGACACAACCCAAAAACTTATATGATACAACATCATTTCAAAGAAAAGGAAAAAGGCTATGGTTTTAGCGCGGAAACTGAGTATAGTGCTGCGCATGACTCTCATTTCTAACAAAAGAAAACAACACATTCCAAACAGAATTACAATATCTGATTCGCAGCTGGGCACATCGTAAAGAGAAACACACAATAACTAAGCTTGGGAGAGAGCTGGCTATCTCTTCTATAAGCAAACAACTATGTTTTCACCTTGAAAAGAAACACTGTAACCTTCCACACTAGTGTCTGGAGTAAAACAAAAGATAGAGAATAGTAACGCACAAGATGAGATTTGGCAGAGAAAGATGACGAGCTCCTATGTTGAAGGAAGCCGCTTCCCGTAACCACACAATTTATAACTCAATAATAGCATGGCTTGGATGGATAACAAAAATAGACAACCACCAAAAAAATTCAAGCCATGCATCATGTTTCTAAAGTACAGGTTATGGTGGATGAGGTGACATTAAGGTAGAATTTTGTGAGGCCCGACTTACTAGCTGCCGCCAAGGTAAGTGGTGAAAGCACTCAATAGCATACAAACTACCTACGCAGTAAAAAATGTATCCAAAGATGCTAGGAAAAGAAACAACTAAAACCACAAGCAGAGGCTTCAATATGATTCCACATTAAACCACAGAGAAGGTACATTTATATAAAGAACCTGGAATGTGTAGATGAAAGTTGTGATGGTATCCATGCTGCAAGCATAGAGATTTCCTCCTCTTTTTCTGTTTTTCGCCTCCCTTCTTGTCAATTCCCCTTCTCTTCTTCCCGTTTCTGCAGTTAAGAAGACATTTTCCTTCCTCCACCTCGTGCGGGCTTTTCCACAAGAATGCGGTCTCTTTTTAAAGAACCACTCTTCAGCTGTCCACTTCCAACCATTTTTATTCCTCTCCTTTGTTGCTTTGATAACAGATGCCATATATTTTTTTGTTTTTCCATTAATAAAGACACATACATGGATGTAATATATCCAATTAACTTATAACATTTAACAATTAGTTTTAAAAAACACTGAACTATCCCCACAATATCCTTATGCACATATATAAATATGAATCGTATCTAAAACATGGTAACTTAAAAAAAAAATCATGTATCCATTTATTTTCACATTCTTCACATAAAAGTTAGAGAAAGACAGTAAGAATTATGAAGCAAAAATAGAACATCCTATATTCCTAAGTGGTGTGTGCATGAACCAGACCATCTGTACCCTCCAGAGTCGAGAGCTAGCCTTCTCTATCTCAACCACACTCCCGCCTTCATCTTGCATTCACACAGACACACTCAAAACCAAAATATTATATCAGTACATGATTAATCATTAATAAAAAAATTCAAAATATTTCCTTTAAACGCCATAATTCATTAATCAACACATTTTATTGCAATCACATCATAATTCCACTTTTATGCAATGTAATAATAATAATAAAAGTTAAGCAACTATTTCGCATCATAACTTAACATCATAACAATAATCACATCATAACTTACTTAAAAGTCATCATTATCAATAATCAAAGCATTGATAAGTAAGTCTACACTAGAACATAACAAAATGGCGTATTCAAATCATAGCGACTAGGTCAACTAGAGTCAAAAGTCGCATGACAAGTCCAAAATTAAAGAGTCTCAAAGGTCGAGTCGTGACATATCTTGATGATGCAAAGATATTTTCTTTTAAAATTAAATTATTATCTCTTTCTTTTTTCTTAAGAATGACTAGGATAAAAGATAAAACATCAACAATGTTAAGTTTTTGCTTCTAATTAGCTTGTAGAGAAACCTCAGCTTGCAATATAACTAGCCTTAAAATACTTCATGTAGTATATAAGGGTATGGAAAGATTGAACTTCTTTAGAAGTGCATACTCAAATTGTATATCAGTGCAACCACTGCAAATCATTCAACATAGAAAAGTACAGTCCACTAGAAAATATAAATAGAATTGTCTGTCTGTCCAGTCCTTGAATGAAAATAAGGTTTTATGAATAAGTCATAAATCATAGAAAGACCCTCAAATTTATGACATGACTTCGTAGAATGAGAAAGGAAATTTACAAGAGTGACTTCAACAATTTGTCATTCTTAAGTCTATGATCACTTAAAAGTAATAGAAGCATTGTTCTTTACAAAGTCTCTTAATTTTTCTATTTGACCAGCATCAATCAACTAGAAGAGCGTCTTAATAGTCCTACCACTTGGAGCACAACCTTGTTCATGTCTTTTATAAGCACCCCAAAATAGTTGGTTGTCTTTGATGTCATTTTCAACCAAACCATGTGCTCTTATTTCATCTAATATTATATATATATATATATATATATATATATATATATATATTTGTCAATATTAGATGAAATAAGAGCACATGGTTTGGTTGAAAATGACATCAAAGACAACCAATTATTTTTGGGTGCCTGTAAAAGACATATATATATATATAGGGATTTTGGACTCTTATTAGGAATCCTAGGTTTTTATTGTTACTTCGTTTGCTTTTCTATTATTTTTAGGTCCAGTAGCCAAATCTGCACAATTTCCACTTCATGTATGGTTACCTGATGCTATGGAAGGCAATCTTAATCCACACACATAAACCTTACAATTTGATAAAAATAGGTGCACTTGAAAAAGATTACTCTCCGCATATTATATATATATATATATATATATATATATATATATATATATATATATATAA
>MU223893.1:1074300-1118417 GCA_018584345.1 Thuja plicata
CATAAATTGTCAAACTCAGTATCAGAAAGAAAGTGTACAATAATCTTCTACAGGAGTTTCAATAATGCTGGTGTTATTAATTTCAGAATGCCAATAGGTCACATTCTTCAGTTCTTGTCAGAAATCACAAAAGCAACTTCATATTTATAATTTCTGACAAGTGTCATATTAATTTGAAATGCTGAAATGTAGATCATAGTTCTGAATATGTTGAACTCAAAGTTCAAAAATGAAGTTCTTATGATGAAGGAGCAATAACAAGTTCATGTTCATGTTCAAACTGGAACAGAGTATGTAATGAAAGGAAATGACACTCTTTCATCATATTGCGTACTTCTCAGAAAGCATCAGTGCATTTACAGTATATATATGCTACAACAGTAAACATCTTTTGGCTATATGTGCATATTTTCAAATATTCTATATTTGTAAGGGAACAGTGGAACAGTAAGATCACGTAAGGATTTATAATATTTTTTGCAAAGTGAAGTTCATGTAGAATAGAGGAACTAAACTATAAATCAATCTTGCCAAACTTATGCAATGAAAACTACAGAGTGCTGCTGAACTATAGGTATATATGTTGAATCTTCTTTTATCATAATGGTGTATATCAACAAATAAGGGTTTGAACCCTATTTTTATGCCAAAAAAGAGTCGCAGTATATGTATTATTACAAAGAAATGAAATACACTATTTCATTCTAAAATCGTAAGTGTACTTGCAACATTTATGTGTTTTCCAAATAGTTGTTTCAACACATTTTACAGAGAGAAGACAACACATTTTGTGCTTTATTCTTCAGACAAAAAAGAAACAGAGGGTTATAAGACAATAATTGTTCGAACATGCAGAGAAGTCCATTAAATGAACAAGGAAATGACAGAGAAACCAACTTATCTGTAGATGCATGGTGTTTTCCTTCATAAGCTCAAAGTGTAACTGTAGCAACTCGCAAGAAAAGTGTAAAGCTTATGACTGAAAGATGTCATAGAGTTCAAAATTTTGTATACCCGCTGCATCTTTCAGTCATAAGCCTACGTATTTAATGCTGAAGAGAACCCACATTGTGTTCAACATCAAACATATCATAAATTGGTCTATTGTCTGTGTGTTTGAAGAGTGAAGTGAGAAGTCAAACAATGGTGATCTTATTTTGTCATACATCAAGTTGGGAGTTGAGAAGGAAGCTGTCGTGAAGAGGATAAGCAATGGTGGGGTTGCTAGTTACACAGTGAGCTGGGGATAATTCTGAAGCTGTGACTAAGACATCCCCAGTTCAGAGTTAAAGACTGCAGGTACTTGTCTCAATCACAGCTCAAGACCATGCCAAAACCGCAGTGGTCATCACACCAGTGGAACACTGTACTGTCATTACAAGGCAAACAAGAACTCTTTATTTCTTTTATAAATAAACCGAAGTTCAAAGACTAGAATAAAAATGCATCAACTAAACTACAATTTCATTGATCAATGCCATATATCATGGCATAATATCCTCGGTGTTTATAAGTTTTAAACAAAGGACAATAGCAAACTTACAGTTGGGGCTCCAGTTCGAGCGAGATGAGGATTGAAAGCCATGGCCTTCACTGAAGAATGAAACTACAGTTGCATTGACTGTGTAAACAACGTTTCATTCAACAAACTCTGAGTTTTCCTTGCAATATGGAAGATTTCACAACAGATTTCATTTTTTTTTACATGGCGGCAACACAGTGAAAATGTAAAACCCTAAAATGCAAATGAGGCCAATAAATGAAATGCATTGTATTTTACTAGCTTTTGAGTTCCATTGTCAGTGGAGTAAATGCAATGTCAGTGACAATGCATCGGCATTCCTTCAGAATTGCCACCTTGGTACTTTAAGTGCCACGATAACTGTAGATCATCTCTTCGATGAAAATAGTCATGTCGATATAGCACATCAAAATAAAATGCAGTTACTTCCCAATTCTCGGCTGTGGTGTTTACGACTATGGTGGAGTTAAATGCCGATAAGTTTAAAGGAAAACTTTGCAAGGTGGAAAATGGGGTTTTTAAAACCTTTTCTTCACATTCAAATCCCATGTGTTCAAATTAATGTAACTTCCATAATGGTGATTAGGGTCATTCAAGTGGGATGTTGTTAAAACTTAGGGTGATTTAAGATGGTTTTAAAAAACCTTATGTTTTCGGAGGGAAAGTAATTTGAATAAGCCATGTTGGCTATTTAGAGAGTTCAGTTTTCATTTTAGGGGAGTCAAATGGAGAGGAAGATTAGTATTAGTGAATTTTTGAATTCCTATAGCTAAAATTCATTTTCTTTGTATTCCATTGTAGTTACATATGTGTGATTCCATTGTTATGTAAGAGAATTTTATCATTCCTTGACATGATTCTGGGATTCATGAATGTAGTTTGCACATAGACTTTTGGAGAAGAATACAATTGCCTTACATAAACATATTTCTTGTTGTGATCATTGTTCATATTTCCTATTTTCAATTTTCTGCATGTAAGAGTAATGCTTTTGCAAATATATACTAGTGAATTATAGCGATTCCTATTCTATATTGCAGAGATATAAGCCTTTTGTGGAATGTGCATATTGTTAATGGGAGAAGTATTGCTTATGGTCAAAACCCTAGTTGTTCCCTTTCAATTATCCTATGTATTGATCAGTGAATGATAATCTAAAGATCCATCAGAACATGATAAGTATAGGTCAGTTTGAAACTTCATAAAGAAGTCTAAGTATCCTTGGTGTATCACCTTTCTATTATACAAGTTCATTTACAAATCTCTTTTCTCCTTTTCCCAGTTCAGTTTTTTTTAATCAGGAAGTGATATACCATATTTTATAGCAACCGGCCTGGAATCCGGAGATTCCTCTTCACTCATAGTCTACCCACAGCTAGGAGAGGTTTCCATGGTTAGGATGGAATTGTTGTGTAGCCCTAATGCCTGAGTTAGGGTGACAATTCTAAGCCTGAACAGGTATTATAGTTGGGATTAGGGTTTAGGATTAAGGTTAGGGTTAGAATTATAGTTAGGATTATGATTAGGGTTAGTATTTAGATTATAGTTTGTTTTGGTTCATATTAGGGTATGCCTAGGTTAAGGTTAGAGTGAGGGTTAGAATAAAGTTTACAATTAGAATTTAAGGTTGAGATTAGGGTTAGGTTTAGTGTTAAGTTTAGGGTTAGATTTTTGGTTATGGTTATGGTTAGGGTTTAAATTTATTGTGAGAATTATGCTTAGGTTTAGAACTCTCTCTCTCTCTCTCTCTCTCTCTCTCAACACTTTATTTCTTTCTTTGTGAAATAGTTAGTGTTAGGATTGGGTTATGATCTTTTCTAGGATCAAACTTATGGTCAGAGCTAGGTTTTAATGTTCGTGTTAGTATTTAGATTTAAGGTTAGTATTAGGATTAGGATTAGGTTTTAGGGTTAGGATTATGTTTAGGGTAAGTGTTTATATCATGGTTAGTATTATGATTGGGTTTAGAGCTTGTGTTTAGGGTTAGGGTTAGGATTATTGTTAGGTTTCATCATGGTTAGTATAATGGTTGGTGTTAGGGTTTTTATTAGGGTTATAGTTAAGATTAGGGTTTAGGATCTAAGATTATGGTTATCGCTAGGGTTTAAAGCATGGTTAACTTATTGTAGGTTGAGTTAGGGTTTTGATTAAACCCTAACCCTATTCTTTCATTTTATTGATATATTAAAATTTGTAAGCATAGAAATATGTTTATAATATAATGTAAACTCATTGTACTATTAAATTCTATAAGTTACCTTTATTACTTTCACTTATTTGTATATGTAATCTATAAATAGATTTAATTATTTTATTAAATATCATGATTATTTGAAAGTAATCAATGATTTTACAACAATTATAATATATCATGAAAATTAACTTTAGGCATAAATACAATTTATTAAAGATTGAATTCAAAACATTTATGAAATAATAATTTGAATATAGTTTGACTTCGGTAACCATTTATGGTTTTTTTTAAATATTAGGCATTTATGCAAAAGAGGTAACTGTCCAACAAAATTTATAACGTATCATCAAAATTGAATATAGTCATAGATACAATGTTTAAATAGTTTGCAAAAAAATTTCAAATAACATTTCTTAACCAAGGATGTAGTGGTAATAACTCTATGTTCTCATTGTCATCTAGAATTTTGTGAACTTTAATTGTCAGATTGGACTTCATGGCATACAAGGTCGATATCCCGTAGTGTGCATGTAACAACCTGAATGATGACATGACCTAATATATTGTGAAAGTGATTGTGTACATGAACCTAATAGTAGCAAGAAACAATTCTTCAAGTGATCCCCTGTGATAACTAATATGTGATTGTCCCTTAAGAAATCTCATGAACCTCATTTTAAGCTCATTAGAGAGAGTGTTCCTCCTAATATTAACCACTAGTCTAATAATAATCTTCCAACTGCATCTAGCAAGGTAAAGATCTCAAGTCTCATGGTAAAGATGAACTAACCAATTACATAAATCTATAACTTCAATCTGTAGATTATAGAATTTTACGTCTAAATCCATTTTGACTTTTGATCCATATAGGAAGTTAAAATATAGTGCATAATTATCAAATTCTATTTGAATTATTCATGGTCCATTTTTGTTTCTTTTCTTTACCATCATATCTATCACCAAATATCTAACACTTAATTCCTCTATACGAAGGCGAACATTGAGTTCCAGACGTTGGTGATAGTTCCAAGAGGACATCCATGATTCACGCACCTTATCGAACATCTTCTTATCCTACATGAAAAATATTTCAAAAATTATTTAAAAATGATCAAAATTAATTATTTAGAAAATGATCAAAATACTAAAAACAATATTTGAAAACTAAATCTAAAACTAAATACAATACTACAACTATGTTGGAATTTTATTATGGGAAATCAATAACTAAGAGGGGGAGCATGAATCAGATCTATAAAACTTCTACAAAATCTTAACTAACTGATTGAAACATGCATTCATAAACATAAACTGATATGTTGTAAAGATCTAAAATCTAACCATGAATACATACACAAAGATTTTGGTAACCCAAAAATCCATGAAGGTAAAGCTAGGGTGGGGAAGACACCCACAAATCTTCACTACTACAGTAATAGAGTGTGCCTATTAGGGATAAAAAATTTGATCACTTCTAATGATCTACCCTGTGAGGGGTCTGCTCTGATAAGAGCTATTAGACTTATACAATCTACCTTTTCAAAGGATTTAGACTTACAACAAAGTAAGCACTCAGTTAAGAGATTTACAAAGGTTTGTTAGGACCACTCTATTAAGAGATTTACCCTGATTCACTTGCTAGAATGTATCGATACCTGATCCTTTAGTCTACACTTGAAATGTTGATAACAGATCTCCTCTTTCCAAATCTTAATTGATCTCTCAATCTGATTTATCTATGTTTTTCTCTTCACTGCTATGCTCAGTCACTCTGTCTTGTCAATGGTTCAGATATGAAAAGTATGCATATGCTTCTAGTCTCTTCTCTTCACATCTGCATCCAAACATACAATAACTAACACATGGATTAGGGTTTGAAGCATCCCATATATAGACCATCCAGATCAAGATCAATGATCTAGATCTATCATCTTTTCCCTCTTAGGCATCCCTAATTTTGATTGGTTGCATGGCTTGCATAGGGATCCATGATCATAAAAATAGTGTGTAATTAATGCATTAAATCTTTGTATATGATTATTAAATGCTCATATAAGTTAGCCAAAAAAATTTACTTTGTTGTTTGTGTCATTCCAAACACATATAAAAAATCTATTTTACTCAGAAAAACAAAATACTGGTGCTCGGTTAATACTATGTCACTCAGCATAGTTGTATGCTATCGCTTGACACTAACACTTCTATGCAACTCAGAAATCAATCTACTTAGAATCCATTGAGTACTCTATGACCTCTAACTTTCTCGGCAGTAACTACTACTCGGTCTCAACCTTAGTAAGATGGCTTGGTTGCAGTGATGACCAACCTACTTGCCTTGAATTATGACTAAGTGTGGGACACTAATATGCAACAAAACTTAGAGATAAACAATCTCCCCCTTTTTCATTGGTGGCAAAAACACTTTGTCATGTCTTTTCAGTCCTTCAAAAAAATAGTACTCAAAAGAATTCAAAATTCAGAATTCCCCTTAGGATTCTGACTCGGTCTTTCTCCATAAAGACTTCACTATATATATAACATATGTATATACATACTTACATTCCCCTTATGGAATATATGACATTTCCCCCTTATTTTTGTCACTCTTTTCTCTTTTCTCTACTGGGGTCATTGGGGTCAAACCATAGTTATCCAAAAATGGTTTATGGATCTGTAATATCATAGCTAAAGCATTATCCAAACTTGTCCTTACAGACTCCAAAACTTGAAACTTAATTTCTAGCTTGACAGCTAGATCAACCAGACTCTCGACAATGTTCATAGGTGGATCTATCTGTGATAGTTCATTTTCCTCTTTCACTTCTTTCTCCATAACCTCCAAGTGAGGTATCAACATTGTCTGAAGTGAAATCAATTTCTCCCTTATTCTACCATCATTAGCCATAAGCTCGACTAATCTCCCTTGGGCATGTATCAACCTGTTAAAATTGAAAGAGCTAGAACTTGCACCCATTCTTAATGATTGTCTTGATGACCTTAAATCTAATTGTAGCTTCTCTATATGTTATTGATTCTCCTTTGTAAAGAATATAGTATCACATAGTTTTTTTTACAAAGAGAGAACATTATCTATTACTTCTTCTAAATTGCTGACTAGATCAGAAAGTGCAACCTACTTCTCGGTAAGATTTACTATGATTTTCTCAAGTACCTTGGCTTCCAATTTTCTCTCTAATCTTTGCATGAGTTTTTCATTAGAATTTATGTCATTTGTGTTCACCTTCTGAACAATATGAACCAATTGTTCCAAGATAGGTGCCTTCTCATAGAGGTCTTGAAATTTGAATGCATCAACAAAGATTTCTTTAATCTCATGTAATACATGCTTCTTTTGATGTTCTTATTTCAATTATTCTTTCTTCCTCTTCCTGTTCAATAAGTCCTCCAAGATTAACATTTGTTCATAAGATAAGTTACCAGTATCAAATTTTTGAATGACTATAACTTCATCAAGTGTAATTTCAGAGCTCTTATCCTTATTCTTCTTGTGTGATTTCTTCTTTCTTGGCTCTTGTGAGCTGCTACTTATTTTATATTCATCTTTCAAAATATTAGTGTCACCACTAATTGATACTAACTCCCTCTAAGTATTGAGTATCTTCTCGGTATATGTATCATCTTTCTTAACTTCAGTAGATACCAGAGGAGAAACATTAGGTAGTTGTACCAATGCTTGTATTGCCTCTTCCTCCTTAGGTTCTTGTTTCTCCTCTGTCTTAGAAGTCTTGGTCACCTCAGTGACTTCTTCAAGTGATTTGGAGATGTCTAGTGTAGACTCGTCTATTTGTTCTTCTTTTCTTTTATCTCCCTCTATATTATCTTGAAGGTTTGCCTCAGTAGGTGAATTTGGAATTAAGAGTACCTCATTTCCCTATTCCTCAGCATTCAAATCTGGTGTTACCTCATCAATGGATAAATCTTCAATCAGTTCTTCTTCAACTTTATCTTGCTCCTCATCATCAACATCTTTCTTTAATTCTTCTCCAGTAATGTCAATCATTTCATCTCCAATATCATCATGTGTCATGTCCTTAGTATTTCCTGGTTCATTGATGTCATCTTTGTTTTCAAGCTCAATTTACTTGGATGTGCCCTCATCTTGCTTCTTTTCAACTATTAATCCAAAGATAACCTTCCATATCCTTTGGGTTTTCTACACAATACCTTCTATATCATTTTTTAGTATGACATAGGCTCTAAACTTAGGAATGAATATATTCCTATGTTGATCCATAATTTTTCTTTATGCTTTGGCATAATTTGAGCTAATGTTCCTTCTCAGATTTGACTTTCTATCATCATGGCATGCTGCCATCTCTCATCAATTTTGTTTGCTAGCTCATCAAGGACTAAATTCCCAATTTCCAAAGGTGTCATCTTATATGAAACTAACATATCCATGATAGCCTCTTCTATTTTATGCTTATCAACATTTATAAACTTCTCATACTTAATAAACTTAAAACCTGACAAACCTACTGAATTTTGGATGTTATGACATATTTCATCAACATTAGTAGTGCATATGTTATTTGCAACTTTTAACTTGTTGGTATCCTCAGTTTCTGTTAACTCTTCATCTTCTTCATCCTTACCCATAATATATTTTCTCCTTGGTTTCCTCTTAGGCTTGCTCGGCTCAGATTTTGTTTGTACTTGTTTTATTTTACCTAAGCTTACCCCTTCAAAATCCTTTACCAATCTCTTCTTTGGTGGCTTGGAATATATAGTAATTGTTGATGCCCTGGTTCTCGATTGATATGTGGTAGGAGGATTAGATTTATGTTGTGAACTCCTCTTCTTGGTTGGCTCGGTGGCCATCTCTTTCTTTCCCTTAGGGTCTAGTTCCACATCATTGCCACTTTCCTCAAAATAACTGGATTGGTCCTCTCCTTGACCTGTTGTGATCTGTACTGGTGCATCACCATCATCTTCTTCTTCTCCTAATATCTACTCAAATTTTTTAACAATTTTCTTTCGCTTCCTCTCTATTGTTGCAACCTTCAAATTTGAAGTGACCTTTGTCTTTGCTTCATCATATGTATGAAATCTATCGGTATTCCTATCAATGTTTTCTTCCAATAGAGATGTGATAGTTGTTGATGTTTCATCTATGTTTACTTCATAGGATAATTGCCTTAGCCACACTACCCTCGGTACTACAACTTGTACATAGGTGTTATCAGTATCAACTAGAAAGAAATAATTATAATGTTTCTCCACTAGTGATACTAGGATTTTGCTCCTTAGTCTCATCTTTTTCTTAAACTCCACAAAGTAATTTCCCATAATAGTGTCAAAAGTTTCTCCTAATTGCTGAATGAACTCATTTATCTGAACTATTATCGGTTGGTCTTGACTCCATACAAAATCTCCTATAGTAGGAAAAGTATTATGTATATAGAAGAATATGCAAACAAGTAAGGAACCAAACTTACACATAGAGTTCTTTGCCTTCCTTATAGCTGATAGGTTCTCGAAAAGTTGAGTCATCTGCAACTCGGCAAGATCATAAGTTTGATCCTTCTTCACAATTTTCCATGCCTGATCTACTGCAACACATGGAACACTATCTACTCTGCTTGATTGATATAATTTATGTGCAATGACTCTGACTCCAAAATCAATTTCTAGATTGGTGATTATAGAAATTGTCATCCCTCGCTTGTTCCACTCATCCAAAGTGAACTTTTCAATGTCTTCCTTTTTCTGACAATGCATTGTGTGCTTCCCTTGCATAATGGGATAACCTCTAACTCGGTGAATAAACTCTTTTGTAATATTTATTGGTCCATTATCCAACCACAAACTCATGTCATGTATTCTACTCTACACAATCCTGATCCATTTGACCTTAAAGTTGCTTGGGAAGTCTAGGGAAAAAATTAACCCTTTCTAGGAAATATGCTAATATTGATGCTCGACATCAAATATTCATTACAATTATTTTTCTCAGTTCTAGTCTCAGACCTTTCCTAATGCATCTTAACTTATGTAGATGTGGAATTTAATACAGGTTATGTTGGGAACTGGTGTAAAATATGACATTTGAGAAAATAGTTCCTTAAATATCTTTCTTCTCAGTTTGAAGTAGTGTGATCACCTGATCCATTGGATTGGGTGATCTCGGCTTCACTGGATCCACTACTTCTTTCTTCTTCTTTCTTTCTCCATATTAGATTTATCATATTCCTTATTTGTTCAATAATAGGTGTCAGGGCTCTGGTCTTGCAATCTCTCTTGGTATGACCGATCTTGTGACAAATATAGTAGACCATACTTCCATTCATCTAGCTTTTGGATTTACCTCTGAAGTGTGTAATTATACAATTCTCTGCAATATGACCATATTCATTACAATGATGACAACTATTCCTTGTATTTTAATCCCAATTGAATATGTTACCTTTCCTCAGTGTATTTCTTTGTTTCTTGGATGTCCATTTGGATTTTGCACTGGATCTACAATCTTGGATTCTATGGCCAAATTTATAACAATTGTAGCACTGTCCTTGGAATCTAGGTGAAGTATATGTATTGCTAGTCTTTGACCTGCATTTATGTGCCTGATGTCCATTCTTCTTATAGTTAAAACAATATCCATTGAATTGAGGTTTAGCATTTGACTTACTATTCTTGCTTCGGCATATGTTTGTTGTGTGACCCGGTTTCCTACAATGATAACATGTAGGTTTTCTATTCTTCAGCTATGCATTTCCTATTTCTCCACTATTTGATGATTCTCCTTCTTTAGTGGAAGACTGGTTCTCGGTCTGTCCAAGTCTAGATGTGTCACTAGTCCTTCTTGGTGATCACATAAGTTCCTCAAAGTATCTCAATGCTTCATTTGGTTTGTTTATCCTTTCAATGAGTTCTCTTTCAGATCTGAACTCATTTCTCAGTTGATTGTTCTCGAATCTCAGATAAGTGTTTTTAATTTCTTTTCTATTTATCTCTTGATTTTCAAATAACAGTTAGTTGACCATGTCCAATTGAATGTTTGTGAGTTTCTGCACATCACTAGTCTTTTCATCAAGTTTGGTAGCCATCTGTCTCTTATCTTCTTCTGGTAATGTCTTATCTTCCTCAGCTTTTTTATTTTGATCAATCACCTCACATAGTGTTATTTATTGAGTTTCTTGTTCTATCTTCTGACTTTTGACTTTCTCTTTCAGTGTTTTATTCTTCTCCAATAGATCTACAATCACTGCATTGCTTTCTTTTGAATCACCATTGTCAAATAGACCTTCAGTGTCTTCTTCCTTATATTGAGTATCTTTCATCTGAGTTTCCAATTCCTTTCTAGCTTTCAAGGATTTATTTAATTCTTCTCTAACTGTCACAAGCTATTGCAGTGTCAGCTGAATATCAATCTTCTCATTCTCAATGACCTTTCCCAACTTATAAGCCTCTATTTCCAAGGTCCGATCCTTCAAGTGGTTAGAATTATTTTAAGATTACAAGGCTCTGATACCAATTGTTGGAAGTCTATGATGGGAAATAAGTAACTGAGAGGGGGGTGAATCAAATCTATAAAAATTCTACAAATTATTAACTAACTGATTCAACCATGCCTTCATAAACATAAACTGATATGTTGTAAAGATCTAACATCTAACCATGAATACATAACACAAATATTTTGGTAACCCAGAAACCCATGAAGGTAAAATTGGGGTGGGGATGATACCCACAAATCTTCACTACTGCAATAATAAAGTGTGCATGTTAGGGCTACAAAGTTTGATCACTTTTGATGATCTACTCTGTGAGGGTTCTTCCCTATTAAGAGCTATTAGACTTATACAATCTACCTTGTTAAAGGATTTAGACTTACAACAAAGTAAGCACTCGGTTAAGAGATTTACCCTGATTCACTTGCTAGAATGTATCAGTACCTGATCCTTTGGTCTACACTTGAAATGTTGATAACGGATCTCCTCTTTCCAACTCTTAATTGATCTCTCAATCTAATTTATCTTTGTTCTTCTCTTCACTGCTCTGCTTGGTCACTCTATCTAGTCAATGCTTCAGATATGCAAAGTAGGCATATTCTTCTGGTGTCTTCTCTTCACATCCGAATCCAAACATACAATAACTAACACACAGATTAGGGTTTTAAGCATCTCATATATAGACCATCCATATCCAGATCAATGATCTAGATCTATCATCTTTTTTTGCTTAGGCATTTCTAATTTTAATTGGTTGCATGGCTTGCATAGGGATCCATGATCATAAAAATAGCACGTAATTAATGCATTAAATCTATGTATATGATCATTAAATTCTCATAGAAGTTGGTTAAATTAGTATACAAAATCTATTTTACTCGACAAAACAAAATACCGATGCTCAGTCAATACTGTGTCGCTCGACATAACTGTATGATGTCGCTCGGCACTAACACTTCTATGCAACTCAGCAATCAATCTGCTTGACATCCATTGAATACTTGATGACCTCTAACTTTCTTGGCAGTAACTACTTCTTGGTCTCGACCTTAGTGAGATGGCTCAGTTGCAGTGATGACCAACCAACCTGCCTTGAATTATGACTAAGTTTGGGACACTAATAGGCAACAAAACTTAGAGATCAACAAACTAAATCTAATACTAAATACAACATTTGAAAACTAAATATAATACTAAATGCACCATTTAAATATTAAATCTAAATCTAAATCTAACTCTAAATACTACATTTAATTCTAAATGTAAATACAACATTTAAATAAAACAATTTAAATATTTTAAAATAATATTGTAGACACCCTAAATTGGTCAAAGTAAAGTCAAGCTAAAATCAAGCAAGGAAAATCAAGAAATTTAAGATCAAAGTATGAATTAATTAAAATCAAAGCTATATGATTAATTAAATAAAAAAGATCAAATAATTGTGCACTTGATTTTAATTAATTAATTGGATAGCTTAAATCAAGTTTAATACAACCCATTCAAGGGGAGACATGGCTAAATTAAATCAATTAAATCAATTGTTAAGTTCATTTATTCTCACCCACCACAAAAGGATAAAATCTCAATCAACCAATGAGGTGAGAGCATTTGAATCACATGGATCACTCAAGAGGCTTTTCTATCTCCACCATCCAAATTGCCTTTTCTATCTTGACCGTCCATCTTTGTCTCTTTGTCCCAATATTTGAAACCACGAACTCACTCACTTGGTTAACCATGAGTTGAATCAACCCTCCTCTAACCCATGCTCCTAATTTTAGGAATTCTATAAATAGGAGGCATTCTAAGAGAAAATTATCCATTATCATCCACTCTCATTTCGCATCACCATTATTTTCATTTTGCATTCATCTTAGGAGTTCAGCTTGCTACTATTATCTCTAGAGGCAAATTGAATTTAGTTTCACATCATGATCATGAAGAATTGAGCATTTAGATTTGGCTTAGTTTTCTTGGAATTTACATTTTAAGCTTAGATTTTCAACATATTTTCACTCTCATTTTAGAGGTTGTTACTTTAGGAATGTTTTTAAGATCCGAGAGCATTCAAACTATCCTTCTAATTAGAGAACCATGGGATGTTTATCAATTCTTTTCAATTCAAAGTTATATTTAGCTTAATCTTTCATGTTTTTGAGTTGAATTGATTGAACTAATCCTATGAAGGTATTTTACATACACAAATATTTTTTTAAAAATCAAATATTTTAACAATAAATTTAATATAGCAGCATTGCCATCCATATAAATACATTATTAAATTAATCATCAAATTTAATAAACTAAATAATTATTTAAAATGGTGATATAGCCCTCCATATTTTCATAATTTTTTCAAACATACTACATGCACTATATTAAAATCAAAAAATTTAAATAATTTAAAATAACATATAAAAACCATTCAAATATTTTAACAATAAAACTAATATTTAAATCTAAGTATTAAAAGGCAAACTAAATCAAACTAATTTAAAACTACATTCAAAACCAAATGAAATACTACAAATTAGATCTAAATATTAAAACTAACAACTATATATATATATATAAACTAAATCTTATATTTAAAACTATAAATCAAATTCTAAGTATTAAAACTATAAACTAAAATTATATAAAAAATAACAAATTATGAAAACAAAAAATGCAATTTAAATGACTTACCTTGATATGTCATTTCTTGCTCTTGAAATGGGCTTGCTTTCCGAATCGCCTCCAAAGCTCTCAGATACTCCTCTATGCAAAACAACAAATCAAATAGGGTGGAGCTCTTTTATAATTTGAGACTGTCTCCTCATATTTTCCAAAGGGTGCCTCTTGGCATTCTTTGGCTCTCCAAATTCCCCTCTAAATTAAAATAAATTAAAAAAATAAATGCCCATTAAGCTAAAAAGCTCGTAAATGGGCATGCAAACAAAAAATTAAATAAAAAATTAAATTTATGGCCATATGGCCATTTTACATTTATTAAAAATAAAGATAAAAATAAAAATGAAAAAATTGACTAGGGGGCGGGGCCATCACCTCACGTCCCCCCTCCACATTTAAAAGCGGGTGGCAGGTGCAGTGCCTATTGGAAGCATATATTGCATAGCGGCAGACCCTGCCTCACCGTGTGGGGTGTCCCTACTAGCAGGGGCCCTCACAGGCTACCCCTCCGGCATGGGGAACTCCCCAACCACAGGGTTCCCATGGCGAGTCCCGCCGCAAGGCCCCCACTCCCCACGTGTGGGATTTTTAAATAAAGTTTTTTAATTTTTTTTTATTTTTTTATTTTTTAAAAAGTAAGGCCACATGGCAGGCCTTTCTGGCCTTATGGTTCCAAATAGTTTTTTAACATGTTTCAAAAACAATCCCAAGCCTTGTCAATCTTTCCATTTTGCAAAGTCCATTAATAACTGAACAATATGTCACTTGATCGGGAAAATGACCAAATTCCATCATTTTTACAAATAAATTGTAGGCTTTATCCCCTTTTTTAGTCTTAAAAAAACCATCTATCAAGATATTATAAGTGCGGGTTTTAGGAAAATAGCCATCTTGTATCATTTTGCATACTAATGTTAAAGCTTCATTTATTCTTTCTACTTTGAATAAACTTCCAATAAAAGTGTGATAAGCAATAATATCAGGAAAACAATGAGAACTTCTCATTCTAGCTAATAATTCTAGAGCTTCATCTTCCCTACCCACCTTGCAAAGACCATTAATTAGGGCAGTGCATGAAATGGTATCTAGTAAAATGTCATTTGATATCACTTGAGCTACCAATACCAATTTTTAGCAATATCAATTGACATTTATAATTCAAATTCATTTTTTGAATCCCAAATTTAATGCAACTGATCCCAAATCTTTTTTATTTACACAACATATTCTCAAAATATGCTTGTGTTGGTATCCTGGCTTGTGCTACGGTTGTATAGACGCCTCTCAGCATAATCAAGCTTGTCTTCTTTGCAATATATGTCAAATAACATGGTATACATTACAACATCTAGAATAATGCCAACCATTCTTTTAAAATTATTTAAAGCCTCATCAATTTCACCATATTTGCAATGAACATTAATTAAAGAGCTATGAGCCATTACATAAGGAGTTATACATTCATCAAATATCTTATTCAACAATGGATGTGCACTAGCAAGATCACCTACTTTACACAGACTGTCAATGAGTTTTTTGCATATCACTTCATCAGGTTTCAAACCCTTAATTCTCATATTGTCTAACATTTGAAATACCATGATCATTTGTCATGTTCTATAGAATGAAAATATCAGAGTAATATATATAAACACTTACGGTTCCAAATAGTTTTTTAACATGTTTCAAAAACAATCCCAAGCCTTGTCAATCTTTCCATTTTGCAAAGTCCATTAATAACTGAACAATATGTCACTTGATTGGGAAAATGACCAAATTCCATCATTTTTACAAATAAATTGTAGGCTTTATCCCCTTTTTCAGTCTTAAAAAAACCATCTATCAAGATATTATAAGTGTGGGTTTTAGGAAAATAGCCATCTTGTATCATTTTGCATACTAATGTTAAAGCTTCATTTATTCTTTCTACTTTGAAAAAACTTCCAATAAAAGTGTGATAAGTAATAATATCACGAAAACAATGAGAACTTCTCATTCTAGTTAATAATTCTAGAGCTTCATCTTCTCTACCCACCTTGCAAAGACCATTAATTAGGGTAGTGCATGAAATGGTATCTAGTAAAATGTCATCCGATATCACTTGAGCTACCAATACCAAAGCTTCATCTACCCTACCTTTCTTGCAGAGAGCATCAATTAGGGTGCTGTAAGTAATAATATTAGGAAAATAATGGCTACTCCTTATTTTGTCCAAGAACTCTAATGCTTCCTCAATTTTACCCTGTGTACACAAAGCCTTTAACAAAATGTTGTAAGTGATAACATATGGATGGATGCCCATCCCTTATAATTAATCAAGAAGAAGGGAAATTATATGGAGGTCATCACCATTCCCAAGACTGTCCAAAAGCACAGTGAAGGTTGCAACAATAAGAGGAAACTGTTTAGAAATGGCTAAATGGACGAGGTGCCAAGACTTATTTGTGTTTCCCAATTTACATAGGGCATCAATGGATTTGTTGAATTTTATAATGTTAAAGGCAAGGAGTATGTCTTGTAAAAATTTATGAGTGTGTGGGGAGTTGTGGTTGTTTACAAAGAAAGATAGAGGGTGTAGGAAGAATGAGAACATATAAAATAAGAGGGTAGATGAGGTTACATGTTTCAAGATTGGGAGTCTCCATTTCATGGTGAACTTGGTCGTACAGAGAGTCATCTACGTCTTCAAATTTCTTCTCAGTTGAATTTAACCCTAATTTCTCTTTCCTTCACTTGTCCACAATTTCTAATTGTGTAGAAAAGACCATATTTTCTAGGTATTGTATTCTTTTGTATAAAACATACCCTAGAGTGGTATCAAAAGATCAAATTGTTTTGACCATAGTTATCTTTTAACTTGAAAATAAGCTACAAAGAAAGAAGTGATCCACTATGGTTAGAAGAGGAAAATGATCAATTTTGGGAAAGGTCATAAGGGGACAACAAAGGAAATGTTAATCATTATAGGGTAGAGTTACCGAGCTTATGCAACTTGAACAACATGGTCATATGTAACGGTATGAGAGTGTTTCCAAATTTAGGAAACATTACTTGTAAAACATACAATGAATAAAACATTGTGTATTATGTTATATGCTCTCAAGATCACATTAGAAGGATAAAAGAGATAGAGATAGGAGAATTCCCTATAGGACTAAAATTAGACCACAACCCATTTTTGATAAAATTTTCCTTCCACTTGAAGGATAAATAGAGAGATCAAACTTATCTTAAGCAAAAGATGATACCCACACATGGAGAATTCTAATGACCCAGGAAAATTAGAAAATGTTTAAAGATGCTCTTAAGGAGCTGATTTGGATCTCGGAGGGGGAATTTGAATGCACAAAGAAACAAAGTGTAAGAAAAGATACTTTAGTTCCTCTGATTCATAGGAATTTAGAGAAGTGTAAAAGAGCTAAACCCAAAAGAGAGGCAAAAAATACTTTTCCGACAAACCCTTGGTTGAATGACGAGTGAAAGTTAGCAAAAAGAAATTTAAGAAAGAGAATGAGTAAAGAAAAAAAGAAAGAATATGAAAATTTGTTAAGAGGTAAAAATGATAAATATGTGGGTCACATATATGGTGAAATGGTGATCAATGTTAGACTACCAAATCATATATACATTGAGAATATCCTAAATCCTTTCCTCAATCCAAATCTGATTTGTACAACCTTGAGGATGCAAGGACACAAAATTCAAGATATAGCTAAGGGGAGAATTCAGGGTGCTTTCCCTTTTGTGTTGTAAATGTATGGAATAAAATAATAAAAGATCTTATGTTTATGATTAAAGAAGATGCAACAACAAGGTATAATAACAAATCTGATCTAATGTGTAAAGTAGATGCAAGATGTAGGGGAAAGAATGTATGTACTTGAAAGTGGGAGAGGAAGAAGGTGTTCAAATGTTGATTTCCTGTCTACCAGAGTCTCGAAATATCCCAGTACTTGAATCCAATAGTTTGTGATTTGTAAATATATAACCTACAAATTTCTATTCTATCATAGGAACAATTTGAAAGTGGTTTGACCTATACCCAATCTTGTGAAAATTAGAAATAGAAAGTGGATCTAGGCAATTCTTCGGACTGTCTTTCTAGTTTTGTAACTGAAACCTGCAATCTGAATGTCAGGATATATGTTTAAGGTTCAACCTATACCTGATACTATTGAAATCTGTAATAGAAAATAGATCTGGAAAATTCTCCCAAATGGGTTCTCAGATCTGCAACTAGATCTCCATTTCGAACCTGTGCCTGCACACAAAAGGAAAGGGGAAATTATTGGGGGAAAGGGGATTGCCTTGGTCAAGACCTTTTTTAGGAATTAACCTTGAAATGAAATAAGTAAAGCATGTAAAAAAAGAAAAATATAATTATTTACCTTGCTTGATCAAACCCTTGTGGATGGATATAGATCTGCTATACCCATAAAGATGTATACTTGCTTGATTCAATTTTTAATTGTAAGATTTCTTCACCAATGTAATAGATATATAGTTTCCAAATCATTCATCATAGATGTATGTATGATTGATATGATTTAATGGAGAAGGAATGAAGAAATGATATGGATTATCTTTCTCAATTGGGAAATTCCACCACTAGTCCATCATGAGAGAGAGATTCAAACAATAGTATTCAATTCTTGGAGTCAAATCCTTTCTTTCTTGAGATCACCTTAGGTTTGAATTCTTACATGTAAGTGATATTAGATCATAATTTTCAATTGATAGTGGATCATAATCTTGTAAGAGATGGAAAAATTATGTGGAGAGGTCTCCTTTTATGGTGATTTCGAGGTTTAATTTGCGGAGGCCAACCTCACTAGGCGGGAAAATGAAAATATTGTGCATCGATCCCAAAAACCACTAATTTAAAATCCCAAAGGTATAGTTAGAAAGTGGTTTGACCTATACCTGGTATAGGTTGAACCAGGTTTGACCTATACCTAGGAGGGTATATTTTGAGGTAGATTTGTGGGGCCCAAGAAGTATTAAGGGGCTCAGGGAAAAACAAAGAGGAAATCAGGAAAATCAAGCATAAATGCATTCATAATAGAGGAGATCACTAAAATGGGGCCTAGATAGGTCCAATAGCTTCCAAATTAATGGGTGCTAAATTTTTAGACCTATACATTTAGCCCCCACTTTAGCGGGAGTATGAAGCAAGCTCATGCTCACAGAAAAGTATATAAAATGCATAAGATGATCTCACCAAAGTTAAGGAGACAAGGAAACATCAAGCCCCCAAGTGACTTAAGTCCTCCTCAAATCCAAAACTAAGAAAAGAGAGATATTGCTCAGAAAAGAGAGAGGGAAAGAGGGGAGAGAGAGAGCAGAGAGAGATGTGATTACCCTAGCCCTAGTAAGATTGTATGTCTCACTGTGAACAACACAAATAAAGAAAAGTGTGACTCCATGTGCCTAGTAATATTGTATGTCTTATTGTGGACAACACAAAAGGTGCCAAAAGAGATGGAATTAAAATTTATTGCAGGTTTTGTGTGTCATGCTAGTCAATCCATCTAGGATTTGTCCTTAAAGATTGTATGTCAATAAGGGGTCTGAAAAAAGAGTGATCTATCCTTAAGGATTTGATGTCCATAAGGGATCAAAAGAAATAGGAGGGATCATTCCTTAAGTATTGTATGTCCATAAGGGATCCAAAGTGTAGGGATCAATCCTTAAATATTGTATGTCCATTAAGGGATCCAAAGTGTAAAGCATCATCAAAAGAATGTGTGTGTGTGCAAAAATGTGAGTAGAGTCTATGCTCCATATTAATGATATTGCAAATGTCTTAACAAGAGAAATGGTTTAACAGAGCATACATGTATCCAATATAAACTTCTCCACTAAAAAATTCCCCCAAGAAAGGACAAATCAAGGGAAATGAGCACATGACAAAAGAGAGCACAAAAGGGATCTACTAACTTGTGGGGTCAGTAGGATATATAATAACTCATGTATATCTAAATTATGTCAAAATTAACTGTCATCATCTCCCAAAGGAAGTAAAACTACAACATAATGGAAGAAAGGCACGTACGAGTTACAAAGAAGAGTCATTTTGGATGGCATCATGGAGACCCAAAAGAATAGGTGCTACTACTTTGCATCATCCCAAGAAGACAACATAAAGGCACATTTATGAACAATGGAATGTGTACAACATAACATGTAAAAATATATAGAAGAAGAAAGATACAAATAGAAGAATGATTACAACATTGTTAATCCTTTATCGCCTTGCATCAACGGAGAAACAAGGGTCATTTAAAGAAATCTAAACAAAACATAGAAAAAGAAACACATCACGGGGCAAACACATTAAGATAAACAAGAAAAGAAAGGATCCAATATACAAAAGGATCTAGTCAAGTGTATCGCCTGCCCCCCCCCCCAATATCGGTCCATAGTGTTTAGGGAAGGTGAGAAACTTACAAGAGGAGAAACATCAAGCACAACAGATGGAAAAATAGCCAAACAAGGACCCTGTTGTGAAGAAAGGTCACTATGTTTGGGATAAGGAGTGATAGATAAGTTTTGTGAAAGCATAGTAGGTAAATAATTATCAAGATCATTAGTCTCATACATATCATCAGAATCACTAGAATACATATCATTGTTAGTACCATGAACATCATCATCAACAATATCTTCTTCATCAAGATTTATTGTAATAGAATCCAAGATACGAATAGTATTGTCATGTTTTTCATTTTAACTTTGTTTAAATTCACTTCCTCCATAGGCTCAAGCATGGGTTGGTAAAAGGAAAGTGAAGTATGAGGATGGGTATGAGGTGAACAATTTTTTTGAGAAACATGTTCACATGCTCGAGCATGATATTTGTGACGATGATCATGAGCATGCTGGTTACATTTCATTTTGATATATATTTGGGCTGGGATAGGATAAATCAACATCGGTTCCTTTTCTTCTTTAGGAGGAAGAACTGAAGGAACCACACTCGGTTGAGAGATGATAGGAAGGGTATGTGGATAAGGAGGAAAATGTGGTGTAGGAAGAAGACTGTGACTAGGATCATCCTTAGGATTTCTAAGTTCAAAAATATTTTGAATCTTAAAGGTTTGGTATGATTGAAAGAGATAATCAGGACAAACCTAAGTTGGATGAGGAATGTATGGCCAAAAGAAATCAAGGCCAACTAGAGTCTTGAGGCACATAATGCTGGTAAATGTTAGGATTAATTAACACTGAGAGGGGGGTGAATCAGTATTACATCACTTTAAACTTAAACTTAATAAATTCTAACTTAACCAGATAATTGATGAAATGAAAAGAACATAAGAACAAAACACATAACTCATAACACCATGAATATTTGTCAAGGAAACCCTGGCCAAGGGAAAACTCCCATGGGAATACTACCAACAAATATACACTAAAATTATATTGTCCCTATTAGGAGACCTAGCCTTGTTAGGAGCTGAATATTACATTAGCACATTTCCTTGTTAGAAGAATACAAAAAACCTATTAAAGGTATATTGAGCTCACTTCTCATACAATCAGAAATATGACTCTGTTACATTATGGTGGAACCCATATCTTCAATTTGATTTGTGTTCATAATCAATCAGGGAAGTATCTCTTTGAATTTATCTATTTATCTTCTATAGCCTTTTGATTTATATATATTACACTTTTACATATGTTTTTGTGTCTTTTTATTAATGCTATATTGTTTTAATCTATGTCTTTAACAAGTATCCTTATCTACCATTGATGTTTTCTTATTCCTTTTGGGTGCAGACTTAAAGATAAAAATGTTGAGGTTGAAATTCAATGGTTGTAATAAAAAAATAGTTCATTGCAATTGTATGATCATGAACTTACCTTCTGTATACCTATCACATGATGACATAGTGCAGAAATGGTGATCCTTCATTCATTGCATAGAAAGCAAAGCTTGCATGGTCTCGATAATGCAAAGAAAGAAACAGTCGAATAAGAGTTGTTGACATTTAAAACTTTACACCCAACGTCCACGTAGATTATTTTAAATTAACATGGCACCAAAAGTGATCACCCCATGTCATATGGAGCCCGCTTGACTAAAGTCAAACTGAGTCATATCTGATCATATCAAGATTTGATCTAACGGTCGAGCGTGATGACGCTATCTCAAGTTGCATACCATTTAACCATCACGCGATGGTGAAGTAGGTGACAGGTGTAATAGGCCCACCAAGATATACAGGTGAAATGACATAGATACATATGTCAACATTTGATTGGCGGATCAAAGTGACTGGTTTACATGGAGGTGCACAAAGTAGAATAAATAATAGATTACTTAAACACCATCTTTAGGCCTGTGCTTTAAATTGACGGCTAGGACTTAATCTGGCGGGTAAAAGTAATCGGCAGATAACCAAGGCATTTGAGGTAGATCCATGATTGTAGGATACAATATCTATGGCTTTGCTCGATAGTGCAATAGGAAGATGAACGAACATTAACCACTACGCGATAGTGCAGGATGTGACAGGTGGCTAAAATGGAAAATGACAAAAAGCCTTGGCAATAACATTGAAATTAGATTTCTAGGTGGCATTTTGAATATTAAACTTTCCATTACAATTAGGGTTTTCTTATCATTGATAATTTGCCTTTACATGAAGATTACAAAGGTGACAAACTTTTTTTGATTGGACGATCTAGATTTCTTGATGTCAAGACAAATGGTCATATACAGACGTAATGAAAAATGGCTCGCTAATGAATTATAGACGCCATGGTTGTAGTCAATGAAATATAACAAACATGATTCCAGAGACTACGTACCAGAGAATACATTCATTATCATGTACAAATATATATAGGGTTGACATTCTCATGAGCTAACTATGGGTGGATATAGGGTCAAATTATTATCACAATGCAGATCCATTATTTAAAGCCATCGACTCAGACATACTGTGAAGAGATCATGAATAAAACCTTGGATGGATATACATGCAGATCTATTGATTATGTTATTTTTATGGACATATGAAAGACTTGTTAAATTATTGTGAGACCTAATAGTCGATAATTGTTATTGAATAGGGATAATTGGTTATTCCTTTGTTGTAATTAAACATTTGGTTATTGATCACTAGGTTAGGTATTTTTTAGCATGCGTCATGTTGATCTGAAGCTTGTCTGCATCCTTTGGGTTTCATAGTTATAAGGATACCAAGATCAACACATAGAAAACAAGACTTACTGTTATTATAGTTAGATGGATAGATGGATCAATAACTACAAATGTGAACTCTATTGTACTATTTTCCATAATCAATAAAGATAAGTCCTTTTTCTTCATATATGTAATTGTTTCATTAATCATTTTACAATTAGCCCCTCGGATAAACTAGTATAAATTCTTCAAAGTGATAGTTTGATGTGCATGCTTCCTGATTTGATTCATAGTCTATATTTCAATTTGTTTTCTCATTTTGCATGGTTAAATTCTATTGATTGAGGCCTCAGTCAATTAGTTTGTCATCTTAGAAGTATTATCCTTTTGAAATATCTTTGAATTTGTTCTAGGTTGCATGTACATTTCATAACACCTTTGAAGTGATAAGTTTTATTGCAAAACTCTCTCTGAGGTTGAACATAGGATTGAAATGATATTGACTCTATTTCCCATAGTTGATTAAGGCACTGGTGTTTCTTTTTTATTGGATTATGGTCATAGTTTCATTGTTTAAAGTTTTGAGATACTATATCCATCTTCTCTATTCATTTCATATCTTGTATCCATCAAACATTCTTTAATTTATTGCAACATTACATTTGAACATCTTAATAATACATTGCTCTTAGTTTTAGGATCTCAATAGTACTTTGCCATATTTTGAGAGAAAGGAGTTTGGAACACATATTATCTTCTCTAAAAAGCCCTAAGGATTTGGGAGATAAGTCTAGGGTATAGGCCTACCAGCCTTGGTTCTGCAGAGCCAAAATTGCAGAAGGTTGAAACTTAGATCAGGTTGAAACCTTGTTTGTTGGAAAATCACTTGGGTTTCTCATCATTGGATAGGAAAAATCTGTAGGAAATCCAATCTGTTGATTTGAGAAACAATAGATTGGTGACTCTGCTGTGGAAAGTTATCATTAAGGATAGTTTTTCAGAGTTTCTGGTAATAGAGGTTAGGCTCTACTAGGAGAAAAGAATCCAGAAGACAATAAGTATTTCCTTCTAAGAAGAAGGTGGTGAATCTACAATTTTAAAGTGGTGATAAATTTGGTCATATAATCTTGTTATTAACTATTTCATGTGGGGTAGAAGATCCTTGCATCCAAATCAGCTTGAATTTGACTTAAGCCTAAGGGAAGGACTTCAAGTGCAAAGATGCCTTATGTACCACATATAATATATCCTGATAAGGATGATCAAGAGTATGCTTGTGAACAATTCCCTAATTCAAGCCATCATAGTCATGAGAGCAGTGATGAAAATTGTAATCCTTTTTCTAAGGTAATAGAGGAGGTCATGAGTCTCGACATGATCCAAATCAGGAAATGGCTGAAAGAGAGAAAATAATTAACAAATGGGATGTTGTATTTCATGAGATGGATAATGCATGATTAGAAGATGAAGAAATAGTCATGTCTCTTAGAAGATAACTAGAAGAGATACTGAGGAAAATGAGAATAACAAGAAGTACAATAAGATCGCCAAGAGATAAAAAAAGCTCCTAAGGATGATAGAAATGGAGTTTACAATCCTTCTCATAGGAAGAACAATGGGCATGTTTTTAAAAATGACCATACCAACCCTTTGCTTGAATCAAACAATAGAGGAAGGACTGAGAGAAATATCAATGATCGGGAAAGAAAAGATCATTGGGGGCAATGGAACAATGGAGAAAAACACAATGTTGAAGACAATTATTCAATTGTGTATTGTCATTGATGTTACACATGTATCTACACTCATATAGTGTTGTTACACAAATGTCTACATTAAAACTGAGCACAGTTGGTGAACATAATGAGTTATTTAGTGTTGACTGAGTTCAGTCGAGCATTGAAGGAAGTTCAGTGTTGAATGAGTCACTTGGGCACTTCAGTCTTGGTCGGGCATTCAGTGGCAGCTGACTAACAATGATTTATATTCTTTAATTAATTGGTTATATGAGGCCAACTAAATTGTGATTTATTATTATAAGTATATTCAAGCCAACTTGATAGGGCTTACCATATAAATGAAAGGTCAAGTTTGAAAGAAAGAGAAGAGTAAGGTGAAAGAAAGTAAAGAAAGTAGAAGTGTGGAATTCGGTGATATGAAGAGTGAAGGTGAAATCAGACAAGATTCTGATTGAGTACTGATCACTTGGAGCTGCAATAGAAGATTTGATCAGCAAGGATCCAGTTATAATCAGAACAAAGATCTGAATTGGCAAAGACAATTTCTTACACATAAAGGTCAATTCATTGTTACTTTCTATCAATTGTAGTAGTGATCTGAAATCTCTTAACAGAGTATACTTAACAATCATTTTTGTAAATCCTCTCACAAGGTAGAATTTCTATGTTGAAGTGTTGAAGACCTCTAACAAGGAAACTCCTCACAAGGTGATTAAATCCTTTAATAAGGTCACACCTAACATTGTGTTATTGTAACCTTTAACAGGGCTCACTTCAGAAGAGTGAAAAATAGTAACTAGTTACATTGGTGGTTTTTCCCATATTGGGTTTCCACATTAAATCTTGGTGTCACCTGTGTATGTGTTATTTGTTTCATGCTTTATGTTTCTGCGCTTAATTCTCTAAAGTATAATTACATTGGATATTATAAATATTACTCTGACACCCGAGTTACAGAAGAATATCTTAATTAACTGAGTAATAGTTCTAAAGTATTTAAGACATTTAAGGGACAAAGGATTTGTTTTGGAGTAACCGATTCACCCCTCCCCTCTTAGTTACTTATCTCATTTCCAACAATTGGTATCAGAGCTGCTAGTGCTTTCAGAGAAGGTTTCAAGGCCTAAGCTAAAGATCAGAGATGTCTTACAGAAGGGAGATCCCTAAGCTAAACAAAGACAATTTCCTAGCATGGCAGGAGCTGATGAAGCTACATCTATCTACTATTGGTGATTCTGGTCTGAAATTTTTTAAGAGAAAATATGTGAAACCAACAGGGACTATGACTGTGGAATAGATGATGGAACTGAAGCATCACAACATAATGATGATTGACATAGCTTCTTCACTCAACTACTTAGAATTTGATGAATTCAAGGACTGCCCTATAGCCTATGATATGTGGAATAAATTACATGACATTCATGGAGGAGATGAAAATGTAAGAAGAGACAAAGAAGAAAGTCTAAGAGGAAAATTTGACCAGATGAAAATGAAATAAGGAGAAGACATTACAGGATACAGTGACAAAATCAAGAAGATTGTAAGTGCCATCAGAGTTGCAAGAGGAATAATTGAAGATACAATAGTGGTCAGCAAGGTACTAAGAAATCTACTTCCTATCTATGCTATTAGAGTTTTAGCTATTCAAGAGATGAGGTGCAATAAAGATATAACTCTAGATACATTAGTGGGAAGGCTTACAACTTTTGAGCTGAACAAATTTGACAATTACTCTCCTAGCTCTAGCAATCTTGACTCTACATTCAAAGTAAAACTGAACCTTGGTAAGAAGGATAGATACTCAAAAGGGAAGAATATTGAAAGTGACAGTGATGATGAATCTAATGATGAAGATCTTGACATCATTGAAGAACTACTTGCAAGAAGAGCTGCAAAAGGAAAATACAAAGGAAAGAAACCACTGATTTGTTGCTGCAAAGTGTCTGAACAAAGAAGACAAAGATGAGAAAAAGTTCAACAAATTCAAGGGCAATAAAGATTTCAAGAAATAAAAAATCTACAAGGATAAAGGTAAGAAGTCTTGTTATATTTCTAAAGATTTTGATAGTGATGAAGAAGAAGAAATGGTTTATATTTCTGTTAAGGATGAGTCAGACGAAGAAGATGAAAAGACAACACTTTTCTCAGACATCAATAAAAATGACACATGGATAATTTATAGTGGTTGTTATCATCACATGACTGGTGATAAGAAAAAGTTTGAACATCTTGAACACTATGATGGTGGGAGTGTCATTTTTGGGAATGATCAACCTTGCCCTATAAGAGGAAATGGTTGCATTATTCTGATAGAAGGAATAAAATGTGATAATTCTTATTGGTTTGAAGGATTGAGGAGAAATCTACTCAGTGTAGCACAAATTAACAACATTGGATTCAAGGTGGAATTCATGAATGGTAAGGCCAAGCTCCTACATGGTAAAGGGAACCTAGTCGAAACTGGCAGACAAACTAAAGGTAATCTATTCTATCTTGATCTCATTGAAGGTTCATGCTTTATTGCACAAGTAGAAGAGAGTTTGTTATGGAATAAAAGTTTGTGTCATGCAAAATTTTATAATCTGGTAAATATAAGCAAGAACAAGAGAGTCAGAGGTATTCCTATTTTAAAGAAACCCGAGTTAGCAATATGCAAACAATGTCAGATTGGAAAGATGAGAAAGACTAGTTTCAAAAGCAAGAATTACAATACTAATGAAGTCTTGGAATTGGTACATACTAAGCTATGTGGACCAATTGGAGCAACAAGATATACTAGAGAGAATTATTTTATTCTATTTGTTGATGATCATTCCAGAATGATGACTGTCATGTTTTTGAGGGAAAAATCAGAAACTTTTTAGAAATTCAAGTGGTATATTGCAAGAGTAGAAAAGGAAACAAGAAAGAAACTAAAATTCCTAAGATCTAACAGAGGAGGAGAATTCATTTCTAATGAGTTCAATGAATTCTATAATGAGAGAGGAATCAAAAGACAAGTATCTACCCCTGGTACACCATAGCAGAATGGAATAGCAGAGAGAAGAAACAAATCCATCATGGATTGTGCCAGAACTATAATGATTGAAAATAATGTTGATGCCAAATACTAGAAGGAGGCCATCAGCACTACAGTGTTCACCCTGAACTGATTTCAACTGAAGAAAGGTAGAAGCAGGACACCTTTTGAACTATGGTATGGATATAAACCTAATGTTCATTATTTCAAAGTATTTAGAAGTAGATGCTACATCTTAAAGGAAACTAGAAATGGAAAACTAGATGCAAAAAGTGATGAAGGAATATTCCTAGGTTACTCATGTAAAAGCAAAGCATACAAATGTCTGAATCTTACTACTCATAAAGTCATAGAAAGTGTACATGTCAAGATTGATGAGTTTGTAGAAAAATGTGAAGAGAAGAGCAGTAAAGAGCCTGTAGACTATAGGAACTTTGTGTATTATGAACTTGATACTATACCTATGACTTGAGAAATGGTGATGGGACATCAGAACTGTTGACCACTAAATATACTAGCACAAACTGTGCAACCCGAGTTGCAAACTGTGCAACCTAAGCTACTAGTAGAAGAGACTGAGTCATAGATAGAGAGAACTGAGTCACAAGATCAGGGAACCGAGTAACATATGGAGGAACTCGAGTCACAGACAGAGGGATCTGAGTCACAGTCAGTAGAACCTGAGCATCAGACAGAGGAACATGAAATAATGTTTGAGAATGACAGACCTAGTAGATCAAGTCCAGAACCTAGAACAAAAGATCTAGTACTTTCAAGATATGTTAAAAGGCATCATGCACCTAAGTAGATAATTGGAGATCAGATAGAAGGTGTAATGACAAGGAAGAAACTCAAAGGTACATGCTTACTAAGTGAATTTGAACCTAGAACTGTTAAAGATGTATTGAATTATGAAAGTTGGATAGAAGCAATGAATGAAGAAATTGAGCAAATTGATAAGAACAAGACTTGGACTCTTGTGCCTAGGCCAAAGGACAAGAAAGTGATTGGAACCAAGTGGGTTTTTAGAAATAAGATGAATGAAAATGGTAAAGTTTCTAGAAACAAGGCCATACTAGTTTGTAAAGGATATGCTCAAGAAGAGGGTATTGACTATGGAGAAACTTTTGCTCCTATTGCGAGACTTGAAGGAGTCAAAACTCTTCTGGCATATGCAACACATAAAGGATACAAAGTATCTCAAATGGATGTGAAATCTGCATTTTTGAATGGAATCCTAGAAGAAGTCTACATTGAACAACCTGAAGGATTTATTGATCCTAGCAGAAGGGATATGGTTTGCAAGCTGCACAAAGCATTGTTTGGACTAAAGCAAGTGCCCAGAGCCTGGTACAAAAGAATGCATAGCTATCTAATAAGCATTGAATTTCAAAGAACCAATGATAACAATAGCCTATAAATCAAAGAAGGACCAAAGAACAAAATTCTATTAGCAGAGATATTTTTTGATGACATATTATTCACTGGTTATGATGACCTATGCAAAGAATTCTCTATAGCTATGAGTAAAGAATTTGAGATGTCTATGTTTGGTAAGATCAAATTCTTTGTTGGATTACAAGTACATCAAATGAAGGATGGTATCTACATTACTCAATCAAAATATATCAAGGAGATACTTAATAAATTTGGTATGGAAGATTCAAAACCTGTTGGAACACCCATGTGTACCAGATAGAAATATCTAAAGATGATGATTCAAAGGAGGTAGAACAAACCAACTAAAAATCCATGATTGGAAAATTGCAATATGTTGTTCACATGTGACTTGATATTGCAATGGAAGTTTGTATTGTTGCAAGATTTTTAGATAATCCCATAGATAAACACCTAATGGAAATCAAAAGAATTCTGAGATATCTGAAGGGTACTGAAGACTATGGTTTATGGTATAAGAAAGGTGGAAACTTTGATTTAAAGGCATTCAATAATGCTGATTGGGCTGGAAGTGTAGATGATAGGAAAAGAACCAGTGGTGGAGCTTTCTTTCTTGGAAAGAGGTTAGTATAATGGATTAGCAAGAAACAAAATTGTATCTCTCAATCTACAACAGAGGTAGAATATGTTGCTGCAGTAGTGAACTGTTCAAACATCATATGGATTAAGAAGTTGTTATTAGGAATGAAGGAAGACATAAAATATTTAGTTATTATCTACTGTGACAACACCAATTCCATTAACATTTCAAAGGATCCTGTGATGCACACCAAAACCAAGCATATAGCAATAAAGTATCATTTTTTGAGGGAATTGGTATAGAATAAAGAAGTAAGGTTGGAATATGTGAATACCAAAGAACAAGTTATAGACATATTAACAAAACCTTTACCTAAGGATGCATTCTTGTATCTTAGAGGAAAGCTAGGGGTGCTTCCCCTAACTGAAGCTCACTAAAATATAGTTTAGTGATGCATCAACCCAAGTGACAGTGAAGTTCTATTAGTTGATGTAGGTACATCAAAGCACATTGCAAATGAATTTATACATTTAGGTACATTACAATTACAAAGTGAAATAGTAATGACTATTGATATTTGTGGAGATGGTGTCTTAGGCATCTGTTGTCAAAGAGGGAGAGTTTTCTATAATACATAAGAATAAGATAAAAGAGGGAGATTTTTCTATAATACAGTAAGAGGAGATTTTGATGTCAGAGGGAGTTTTTGGATGAGAATAAGAATGAAGCTAAAAACATTAATAAAATTTTATGTTTCTCTATAATTCTTTGTATTATGACATGTTGTGTTGCCATTAATGCTAAAGAGGGAGATTGTTGAAGACAATTAGTCAATTGTGTATTGTCATTGATGTTACACATGTATTTACACTCATATAGTGTTGTTACACAAATGTCTACATTCAGACCGAGCACAATTGGTGAACTGATTGAGTTATTTAGTGTTGACTAAGTTCAGTCGGGCATTGAAGGAAGTTCAATGTTGACCAAGTCACTCGGGCATTTCAGTCTTGGTCGGGCATTCAGTGGCAGCCGACTAACAGTGATTTATATTCTTTAATTAATTGGTTATATGAGGCTGACTGAATTGTGATTTATAATTAGAACTATATTCAAGCTGACTTGACATGGCTTACCATATAAATGAAAAGTCAAGTTTGAAAGAAAGAGAAGAGTAAGGTGAAAGAAATTAAAGAAAGAAGAAGTGTGGAATTCTATGATATGAAGAGTGAAGGAAAAATCAGATAGGATTCTGATTGAGTACTAATCACTCGAAGCTACAATAGAACATCTAATCAGAAAGGATCCAGTTATAATCAAAACAAAGATCTGAATTGGCAAAGACAATTTCTTACACATACAGGTCAATTCATTGATACTTTCTAACAATTGTAGCAGTGATCTAAAATCTCTTAACAGAGTAGACTTGACAGTCTTTTTTGTAAATCCTCTCACAAGGTAGCATTTCTATGTTGAAGTGTTGAAGACCTCTAACAAGGCCACTCCTCACAAGGTGATTAAATCCTTTAACAAGGTCACACCTAACAATGTGTTATTGTAGCCTTTAATAGGGTTGGCTCCTAATAGGTCTCACTTCAGAAGAGTGAAAAATAGTAACTAGTTACATTGGTTATTTTTCCCATATAGTGTTTCCACATTAAATCTTGGTGTCACCTATGTATATGTTATTTGTTTCATGCTTTATGTTTCTACACTTAATTCTCTAAAGTATAATTACATTGGATATTATAAAGATTACTCTGACACCCGAGTTATAGAAGAATATCTTAATTAACCGAGTAAAAATGCTAAAGTATTTAAGACATTTAAGGGACAAAGGATTTTTTTTGGAGTAACTAATTCACCCCTCCTCTCTCTATTACTTATCTCATTTCCAACACACAATCACAAAAATAGAGTGAATCCTAACACATATGACCAACATGAACAATATAGAAATCAAAATAATGGAAGGATGTATAGTGAATATCAAAATGATAGGGATCATAATTTTGACCCAAGAAATTATAATACCAACTCAAGTTTTGGACCAAGAAATAATCAGAGATTCCAAAATGCAAATTAGTGGAATCAAAGACATGGAGCAATCAATCAAAATAGAAACAACTATAGAGCCCCAATGGTTTTTGAGAGATACAGATAATTAGAATTTTATGGCATAAGGGGATGTCCTAATTACATAAGAAATGAATTAAGGAGTGTAATTCCAAATTTTTAGGGAATGGGTCAAAATCAGCTGAAGTACATTGTGTAAATTTCAAGAATGTCATCTAAGAATTTGATGAATTCAATGAGGATGTATACATGAAAATTTTTGTTCAATCCCTCATAGAATATGCAATAGAATGGTTCAAAATTTTTCTAGACAGATCCATATCTAGTTGGGATGAGTTTATAAATCAATTCATTGAATAATTCGGTGATCACAATGATACTTATTTTTCTTCGCATGAGTTGACAAGTATGAAGAAAAATACGAATGAATGTGTGACTAAATTCAATAAAACATTCAATAAGGTTCTAAATATGATTCCAAGAGATGTTCAGCCTATCGATGCCTTTCTAATTAATTTCTATAGGTGCACCTTTGATAGCAAGACAAATTATGAAATCAGATCTCACAAGCCTTCTACTTTGGCACATGCTCTCAATATTTCTATAGTTATTGAAAATGATAGGAAGGCATCTGGTATAATCACTAAGAGGGAGGATAATCGGTTGTTCAACCCAAAAGAGCCTAAGAAACACAAGGAGGAAGATAGATTAGATAAGCTTATGAACATGGTGAAAGGACTCCAAGTGAATATTGGAAGAGACAATTTAAAGTACAACTAGAATAATCAGGTACCATACAAAAGTGACAGATATAAATTGTAGGATATGCCTTATGACACAAAATGGAAGGATGGGGAAATAGTGAACAAATAATTACATACCCCTTATCCATTGAGGAAGAACAACCATTTTGTGGAAAGTTACCCTTGGTCTGAAGCTTGTAAACTACCAGACTCTTATGAACATTGTGTTGTTGCCCAAAGATCGAGAGAGGATGAAGATCAGAATGATGATCAACAACCCACAGTGAATAAATTATCAATAGGTCCTATGTAGGGATATGATTACTATAGCTCTTAAGATGAATACTAGTGCATGGATGACCTAAATAGAGTGTACCAATATGGGGATCATCATGATGGTCCTCCAAGATTAAGAGAATTAACAAAAGAGGAGAATAAATCATAGACAATAGCTGCAGTAGAAGAAGCAAGAAGTAATTACAAGTTAAGGAATCAGATAGTAAATGCAAACCAACGGAAACCTAATCAAAGAACTGTTCCAAGGAGGCTAAAGCACAAAAACATTGTTCAAGATAAACAGGTAGAACCTCAGGAATTTCCAACAATAGTAAGAGAAAAGGTGGTTAGTAAATCTCTACCCAATGAATGTTCTTTCATGTCTAATGCATTATCTCAAGTTAAAATATCTATTCCTTTGCTTGAAATAGTTAAAATACCTGAATGTAAAAGTGAAGCTTTGAAAATATTGTCTAATGTAGGTAATAAGGAAGATCTTAACCAAGAAGTTAAGGATCCTCTAGCTATTTATCTAGGAACTAATTTAAACAAAAACAGAAATCAAATTGATCCTTTCTATCCTACTCTATTGATAAACAATAGATTGGTAAATAATTGTATGATAGATTCTGGTGCAGCAGTGAATATTATGCCTAATGATGTAATGAAAGAATTAAGAATGAATTTTGATACCAAATTTGGTAGATTCTATGCTATGGATAATAGATATGTTCATGTTGTAGGTATAATGAAAAATGTTGAATTTAAATTTCCTACATGTCCTGAAATTTCTTACAAAATGGATATTATTGTGGTTAAAGTTCTTGCCAATTATGGAATTCTTCTTTCTATACAATGGTCTAGCTTAGTAGGAGGTATTGTTCAATTAGATCTTTCTTATGCTTCCATTCCAGTGAATGGAAAGGATGTAAGAAATGATAGGGAGACTAGAAGTCCATACATTATTGAGGATGTGGATCCAATCTTGGTTACACATTTTTGTCATTCTGATATGGATAACTTTCAGGTAAGTATTTCAAAAAATGTAATGCATAATACTGAACCTATTGAATTAAATTATGAAGTAAATAATAATACAATTTGGAAAATGTATTTTGATGGTGCTTGCTACAAGGATGGTAATGGAGTTGGTGTCATTTTCTTTTCCCCTGATAAGAAAACATTTAAATATTCCTTCTTACTATATTTTGAATGGACTAACAATGTTGTAGAGTATGAAGCCCTACTTCTTAGTTTGAGGATTTCTAGTAAGCATGGAATAAAATGTTTAAGTGTTTTTGGTGATTATGAATTGATTATTTCTCAAGTTAAAAGTAAATTTTTTGCTAAATAGCCTCATCTTAAAAGATATAGAAATGAAGTATGGGGTTCTATGGAATATTTTAATGCTTTTTCTATTGATTGGATAGATAGATCAGAATATATCCTTGCAGATTTTATGGCTAATTTGGCACTGAGGCATATTGACATCCCTTGTGAAGACATAGTCCAAGTTGAAGTTAAAACTAGGCCTGTTATACCTGATAACATCAACAATTGGGAAGTATTTGAAGATGACAGAGATATAATGAAATTTTTAGCATGTGAACAAGAGTATGAAGGTCAATTGATAGATTAGAATGCTCATGTTGAAATAGAGAATGGGAAAGAAGTGTTGTTTTTAAAGGAATTCATTCAGCTTAAAACCAATAAGGTTCCAAAAGGCCTTGTAGAAATGGAGAGAGTGTTTGAAAATTGTATAGTCTGAAAATGGAAGCACTTCCATTATAGACTGGTTTATCCCTCTGAGTAAGTGGTTTGGGGTCATTTCAAGCACCTTGAATGGGTCTCTGAACTAGATCTAACTTTCCCCCCTATTTTGTGCCACTTCCCACTTCTCTCCGGCCTGTTTCTGGCATCCTAAACTGCAAACCTGAAACTTTTGACCTCAAGGTCAAAATCAGCCTTTCTGGGTCAAGGTTAACCTTGACCTTGATCTAGGTCAAGGTTGACCTCAACCGTGACCTAGGTCAAAATTGACCTTGATTCTAACCTAGGGTCCAAATTTCAAGTTTCTGGGGTTTCCAGATTTTGGGCTTTGGAAAGGTTTAATTCCCGCTTTTGGGTCAATTGTTTTGGTCTTCTGGACAACAAATCTTGAAATTATATTTAATATAGGTCAAATTCTAGGGATATATGTCTAACTATAATTTAATTCTCCTATGTAGGCCTCTCTAGAAGCTTGTTCCCTAGATTCATATATAAGGAAGCTTTCTCCTCTCGTTTTCTCTAATAACCATCTAAGACTTGGAACCATAAATCACAAACCAAGAAAAAATGATCAAAGTGAAATCTAAATGTGACGAGAAAGCTAAGGAGCAATAATATACCCTCAATAATCTAAGCATTCAAGCACCTTCAAGCATTCAATTCATCAAGAAGATCCATTGGTAGCCATTGAAGGATGTGAGCTCTATGGAGCCCTCTTGTTGAAGATTTCTCCATCTACATTCCTCCAAGCTTCTTCCTATTCAAAGATCCATTCAATATTGGTGTTGAAGATCTAAAAGAAATTGATTTGAGACATCCTACATTTGACATTCTACATTCTACATTATTTTGGAGCATACATACTTTTGGATCCACGGATTTGAATCCGCCACAAGGATTTCTATACAAGCAAGGTGAATTTATTAATTTACTTTGTTTACTTATAAAATTTCAATTCAATTATAAGGTTAATTCCATAACTGGGGTTTGACCAAGGCAAACCCCTCCCCCCAAAAAACAAACCATTTTTCTTGCAGGGACATGTTTGGAACAATGAATTAGAGTGCAGATTCATATACCTTTTTAGACAAACTATTAGGATCTAGAAACATATTTTCTATCAGACTGTACAGGTCAGAATTAGACATTCTGGGTCAGAAACAACTTTTTGTTCTGGATCAGAATCAAAAATTATGGGTCAAAGGTGACATTCATTTTTGGGTCAAAATCATACCTAAGCCAGATTTGGAAAAGATTTATGGGTTTTCTTCGTCTCTGTATTTCTATTCCATATCCGGTTGCAGAATTTACAAAAACTTAGTGTAGAAACCCAAAAACAACATTCTTCAAATATATTGCTTTTTTAGGTTAGTGCTTGTCTTCAATTCATTTCAATTAAATTTTTAATCTTCCTAAATATATTACACACTCTCTTCTATAAAACAAAAGTTAGGTTTTTTCTCTTTATCTCTATCCTTAATAGGTTGATTCATTTATGCATTGATCCTTCCTTTGGGGTTAATCAATTTGGATCTTCCCTTTATGAAATTTGGGATTAAGAGGATAATATTACCTTCTCCACTATTCCAATATCAAAATCAATATATATATACCGCACATTCATTACTTTAACCATTACATTTTCGTGAACCCGCGATAGACAACTCTTTTTTTTTGGTGTTAGATTTACATGTTTATGTTAGATCTTGCATGCATATTAGATTATCTTTCTTTTATTTTCTTTCATTTACATTTCAAAAATTAAAATCAAAATCTTGTGTTTCCTAAATTAGTTCATTTGCATTGCATTGGTGCATGAGCTTTACTACTTCTAGTCCTACTTATGGTATCCCAATTAGAAGAAGCCATAGGCTTATGGGTTCCTTTGATCCTGAGTCTTCCTCTCCTTTCCTTAGGATCCCAAATGACAATTTTACCACTCACTATTCCAATCCTTCTACGGAGCATAACTCTTCTCACTCATCTCATGATGAGGATGATGCTTTAAGATTTCCTCTTGAACAAGTCCATAAACTTTCAACCGTACTTGATAAAATGGGAAATTAGCTTATTCAAGAAAACCATAATCAAGATTCTATCCAAGATATAGAGGCTCTTAAGAAATTCCTTCATGATAGTGATCAAGGTGTTAATCTCTTGTGTGGTATCACTCATCTTGTGCATTTGAATGTTAAACCTTTAGCTCAAGAGGCTCAAGATCTAGGATTCACTCCTCCTATTACTAGTGGGGAACCTTCTTGTATTCCTTTACCTAGCATTCTTACTTACACTCCTCCTTTGATGACTACATCTCTTCTAATTTCATCTATTCATGTGAGTGTTCCACCGATGTCTCTACCTACCTCACAGCCTTCTTACCATATCATTCCTTTTTCTTATTCCAATCCTCTTCCAACTGTGGTTCAAAGTGTTCCACTAGTTGTGTCTTCCATTCCTGCCATTTCCTACACTTTTCCTAGTGTTCCTAATATTTCTATGCCACCTATTTCTTCTAATGATTCCACAATCATTAGTTTCGCTCAAACTGTGTCATCTTTACAACAACTTGCATCCTTAACCCAATCCAAGTTTAGCATTCCCACATGTGACATGGGTAGTCCTTTATCCATAGACATTATTCATGCTACTATCCCTAAACAAGCCAATATGCCTCATCTTGAGAATTACAATGGTAAGGGAGACCCTATTGCTCATGTTAAAACATTTCAAATCCTTTGTAGTGATGATGCTCATGACCATAGGATTTTATCTAATTTGTTTGATAGAAATTTTTGTGATAAGGCTTTGCAATGGTATTGTTCTTTACCTCCTTATTCTATTGATTCTTTTCCTAAAATTGCTAATACCTTTATCCAACAATTTCAAAATAACATTGGTCCACAAGTTTCCTTAACCGATTTAATGCATTGTAAAAGAAACACTAAGGAAAAATTGACTAATTTTATTGGTATATTTAAGAATTTGTATGCTCATATTTCTTATCTTGTTCTTGATATTGATATTCAACATATTTTTATTTCAAATTTACAAAAGGATATTAGAGATAAGATCTTGCTTACTAAATTTACCTATTTTCAACAACTGTGTGCAACACTTCATCATTATCAATTACAAGTGAGTCAATTTGAGAGAAACACTCCAATGGCTCATGTTCTAGTTGATAAGAGTGATGCTTCTCCTAATCCTAATAAGTTTCATAAACCTAACAACTATGTCAAGATAAAAAAAATAAGCAAATGGAGTCGCTGATCAAGTTGTTGTTGCACCCAACAATGTCACTTCTGCATCCACTGCTTTTCATATGAATCATATGTTTACTCCTCTCTCCAAATATTTAAATTCTATTATGAGTAGGTTGTTATGTGCTAATATGATTACCTTGCCTCCTATTTGACCTCTTCTTCCTGCTACGATGGCATCAAAATCCTTTGATCCTAAAGCTTTTTTGTCAATACCATCGTTAAAACACCAATATACAGAAAAAATCTTATTCTCTAAAGCATAAGGTTCAAGATTTAATTGATTATAATGCTTTATTTGTTGATAATTTTTATGGTAGTGGGAATAAATATATCTCTCCCCCTAATCAAAACCTTCAAATTTATAACAATCCATTACCTACACACAATACTAATACCATTGTTCAACCATCTTCTGTGGATATTGTTTACGTTTCAAAGATGGATAATCTCAATCACATTGTTAATCATGTGGAGAGTGTTGTTTCATCTCAACCTACTATTCAAGATCCCTTTCCAACACTTCAACTTCAATTTCCACCTAAACCTCAGAAACAAACTAAGGATAAACAACCTAGGGAACTCTCAATCACCTTTGATGATTATGAGACTATTAAGGCTCTCGATGGTCCCCTTTATATTTATTCTAGGATTGCTAAGATACCTACGCATGGTTTTCTTGTTGATCCCACATCTTTAATAGATTTCATTACTGAGGAAAACCTTTTTATGAAAAATCTACAACGTGATTGTTATGATACATCTGATACATGGATCCAAACTTGTAATGGTTTTCTCTATCCTTCACTTGGTTCTATTAACTTTCCTGTTGAACTTTGTGCTAAAATTGTAGATACTACCTTCATTGTCATTCCTACTTCTAATCAATTTCAAGTCAAATTTGGTTTTCCATGGTTAACTGCCATGCATGTCATTGCTTCTCCTATTCATAAGTGTATTAAGTTCATTCATAATGGAGAAGTAAAAATGATTAATCATAGTTTGTATCAACCTTCTATGCCTAGAGATTTTTCTACTCTTGATTTATTTTGGCCTTCATTACCTAATTCATGTCCTCCTTGCCCTGATAAACTTTTTTCATTCATATCAAGCCTATAAACATCACAATATTGTTGAGTTAAGCATGCCTCAGATAGATCTTAACCGTGGTCTTTGGCCCACCCCTTCTATACCTCCTTTATCCATTATTGCTAGCTCTATTACTCAACCTCGCAGTGTCATTTCTTAGGCTACTGAGAATCCTCCTCTTGAGCCTGTGAAAGAACCAGTTGTTGCTCCTAGTTCTCAACATGTTTCAAATAAAGTGAAACGTAACCGATCTACTAATGAACATCGTAAGAAGCATAGGGCTAATGCTAGGGCCAGTGCCTCTTTTATTCAAAATTCTTTACCTTTTTTTGACCAACCTATTCCTGATGTGTTGGAGGAGGTTAATGTTCATAATGATGTTAAGATGAATGATTATGATGATTCTATTCGTATCTTAGATCCTATTTTAATTAATCTTGATGAGGAAGATACTCTTAATGATCCTATCGATCCTAGTGATGAATATGAGACCATTGATATTGATACTGATTTACCTCATATGCTTTCAACCCAATTGATAATTACACCTAGTATCAAACATCGTGATTCTCAAGAGGATCCTTGTTTGGAACTGGCTATTATTCATATTGTGTTGGATATAGTCCCTCTTGTGAGTTGTCCACCTTCCCTAAATGATATAAACCAAGATAGGGAGAGTAGGCTATACACTTGATTGGATTTTCCTTCATGGTATCCCTTTTGGTGTTTTCATGTTGTATTGTCCTTCTCCCATAATGTGTTTGTTAGATTCTTTTATACAACCCTTGTTACTTTGTTGGTGCAAGGTGATAAAGGAATCAAGCCTATTGTACAATTCCTCTATATGTATCTCTACTCTTGTATATGTTGTTTTCATGTTATGTTGTACTAGTGATATTGTTCATAAATGTTTTCCTTGTGTAGTCTTCTTGGATCTGCGACATGGTAGCACTGATTCTTTTTGGTCTCCATGATTGTGGTCCGAAAAGACTCTTCTTTGTAAATCTTGTATTTTCTTTCCTCCATTGTGATTGTAGTTCTACTTTATTTTGGGAATGATGTCAATTCATTTGCAATAATATCATATCTATATATACATATTATCTTATGATCATACTGACCCCATAGTAGGTAGATCCCTTCTATGTTCTTTGTATGTTTATGTGGTATTTCCCTTGATTTGTCTTTATTTCAGGGCATCTCATATTGGAAACATAATCAGTAGAGTTTTTTATGTTTCCGTTAAAGCCATTTCTTCTGTTAAAGTGTTAGCAAAGACTTTAATGTGGTGGCATACACTCTACTCACTTATTGCACACACGCACTTTCAAAATATTTTCAAACTTGAAACTTTTTCCCTTTATGGATTAAAGACTAATCCTTAAAGCATGGATTTTTAACTTATAGGATCTCTTGATCCCTTGAGTTTAAATTTATATGGATCTATTGATCCCTATAGTTTCAATTTACAATGTTTTGATCCTTAAGGTCGGAAGGTGTCCTTAAGACTGGATCTCCATGATGGGTTGACTAGTGAGTAGCCACATTCACTAGGCGGTTCAACTCCATCTTTCCAATTGCACGGTTTCCTTGTGTGGCTCACAATGGGACATAAGTTCTCATTGGGCAAGGTAATCACACCCTCTCTCTCTTTCTCTTTAAATGGTGATATCTCTCTTATCATGATCTTAGGGTTGATAAAGACTTAATTCCCTGGGGGCTTGAGGATTCCTTTGTCCCTTTTTGATTTCAATAAGATTATCTTTTCTTCATGATCTCCTTTATCGATATTTTGCATCGAGTCCATACTCTTTCTAAAGTGGGGGCTAAATGTGTAGTCATAAAATGGAAGCACTTCCATTATAGATTGGTTTAGCCCTCCAAGTAAGTGGTTTGAGGTCATGTAAAGTGACCTGAATGGGTCTCTATCTTGGATATGTCTTTCCCCCCAATTCTGCCCCACTTCCCTCTTATCTCTGGCCTGTTTCTGGCATCCTAAACTGCAAACCTGAGACTTTTGACTTCAACATCAAAATTGACCTTTTTGGGTCAAGGTAAACCTCAACCTTGACCTAGGTCAAGGTCGACCTCCACCCTAACCTAGGTCAAAATTGACCTCGATTCTAACCCAAGGTCCATATTTCAAGTTTCTAGGGTTTCCAGATGTTAGGCTTCAGAAAGGTTTAATTCCCTCTTTTGGGTCAGCTATTTTGATCTTTGGAGAAATGACTCTTGAGATTATATTTATTATAGGTTGACTTCTATGGATATAGGTCTAATTGGAATTTAATTCTCCTATGTAGGCCTCTCTAGAAGATTGTGCCCTAGAATCATATATAAGGAAGCCTTCTCCTCTCATTTTCTCTAATAACCATCTAAGACTTGGAACCATAAATCATAAACCAAGAAAAAATGATCAAAGTGAAATCTAGGTGTGAAGATCAAGCTAAGAAGAAATCATCTACTCTCAAGCATCCAAGCATTCAAGCACCTTCAAGAATTCAATTCATTAAGGAGATCCATTGGTAGCCATTGAAGGATTCAAGCTTTATGGATCCCTCTTGTTGAAGATTTCTCCATCCACATTCCTCCAAGCTTCTTCCTATTCAAATATCCATTCAAGATTAATGTTGAAGATCTACAAGCCATTTATTTGAGAAATCCTACATCCAACATTCTAGATTCTATATTATTTTGCAACATACATACTTGTGGATCCACAGATTTGAATCCGCCACAAGGATTTCTATACAAGCAAGGTGAATTTGTTCTTTTACTTTGTTTACTTATGCAATTTCAATTCAACTATAAGGTTAATCCAAAAACTAGGGTTTGACCAAGGCAAACCCCTCCCCCCCAACAAACAAATCATGTTTCTTGTAGGGATAGGTTCAGAATAACAAATTGGAGTGCGGATTCAGATACCCTTTTTGGAAAAATATCAGGATCTAGAAACAAATTTTCTATCAGACTGTGCAAGTCAGAATAAAACATTCTGGGTCAGAATCGACATTCTATTTTGGGTCAGAATAGGAAATTTTGGGTCAAAGATGACATTCACTTTTGGGTGAAAATCGAACCTAAGCCAGATTTAGAAAAGATTTTTGGGTTTTCTTCATCTATGCGTTTCTGTTCCATATTCGATTGCAGAATTTATGGAAACTTAGTGCAGACACCCAAAAATGGAATTCTTCAGATCTATTGCATTTTGAGGTTAGTAATTGTCTTAAATGTTAGAATAATAAGCAGAAAAATGCAAATATTAACACACAAAAGAGAACACAATAACATAGAAATTTAATGTGGTTCACCCAATCCCTGGGCTACGTCCACCAACAGTGAGTCCAATGTCTTTATTATTATCTAGTGATTACAATCTGAAACCTGCAACTCAATACCATCACATGAAGCTACAAAAATCCCTCATACCATGAATCTCAAACCCTAAGCCCTTTTCAGAAGTATTTTTGAATTAACCTAATTAGGGCAAAAAATACTCTAACTAATAGAAAATTGATGGCTGACCCTTTACAATATTATTATCTACCCCTTGACTCTGAGCTTGGAGGCGTTGCCCCCAATCCCCTGTAGATAATTCTAGGGGGAAACCATGCTGAAAGAACCTGAGTCTGATTAGGCTCCACATACATAACAATCTCCCACTTAGAGACTGATCAGACTCCACAACAATATCCTCCCACTTGGAGACTGATCGACCAAACCTGTAGCTCCCACTGGAATAAAGAAACCACCCTCGACTCTATTGTTCTTTTATTCTGTTCAGTCTAGAAGACCAACCAAAGTTGAAGAGGAATTCATCTTCTCCCTTGTCACTGCCTTTGTAAACATATCTATTAGATTATCATCTATATGTATCTTCTCCAACTTTAACTGCCCATCATCCAAAACTGACCGAATGAAATGATATCACAATTGTATGTGCTTTGTTTTTGAGTGCAAAGCAGAATTCTTTGCAAGATGAATGGAACTCTAGCTATCACTGTACAATGGGCGATCTTCCTTGTTCTGACCCAATTCCTCCAGAAAACATTGTAACCAAATCATCTCCTTGCTAGCTTCCGTAGCAGCTACATACTCATATTCAGTGGTTGAAAGTGCATTAACCTTCTGCAATCTAGAAATCCAATTGACTGCAGTACCCCCTACAATAAAAACATACCCAGTAGTACTCCTTGTATCAATATCTCCTACCAGATTAGAGTCAACAAATCCACTCCTGAGTAGAACTAGATCCTATGAAACATAATGCCTTTGTAGTAGTACCTCTCAAATATCAAATAATCCATTTGACAGCATTCCAATGTTCCATACCCAGATTGATCATATACCTACTAACAACTCCCACTACATGAGAAATATCTAGTCGTGTGCATACCATTGCATACATAAGACTACCAACAGATGATGAATACGGGATGTTAGACATTTTATCTACCTCTTCCTATGCCTTTGGGCACATTTCCTTAGTCAATTTTTAATGACTAGCCAAAGGTGTACTGACTGCTTTTGCATCCTGCATATTGAATATTTTTAGCACCTTCTTTATATACTCACTTTGGGACAAATTCAAAGTTCTATTTTTCCTGTCCCATTTAATCCTCATACCAAGGATTTTCTTAGAAGCACCCAAATCCTTCATAGAAAATGACCTTGCTAATTTTTGTTTAAGTTCATTTATGTGTTGCATATTAGAGCAAGCAACAAGCATGTCATCAACATAGAGTAACAGGATAATGTAACTCCCATTATCCAATCTCTTAAAATATACACAGTGATTAGAATGACATCTATGGTAACCTTGTTCAGCCATGAAACTATCAAATTTTAAATACCATTGGTGGGGTGCTTTCTTTAGGCCATACAGACTCTTCCTTAACCTGCACCCAAAATTCTCCTTACCCTTGACCTCATATCCCTTTGGTTGCTGCATGTAAATATTTACAAAAGGGGAGAATATTTCATCAAAATCGATACCCTTTTTCTATGCAAAAACTTTTACCACAAGTTTGGCCTTATACCTCTTCTTTCCTTCATCTTCCTCCTTCAGCCTATAAACCCATTTGTTAGGAAAGGCTCTTTTTCCTTCAGGTAAAGGGACTAAGTCCCAAGTCTTATTTTT
>MU223893.1:1119180-1140435 GCA_018584345.1 Thuja plicata
GCAATACTCACCTCCATTATTGGATCTGAGACACTTCAACTTCTTTCCTGTCTCATTCTCAACCAAAGCTTTCCATTTCTTAAATGTTTCAAAAACATCAGATTTTTGTTTCAGAAAATATACCCATTTTTTCCTGGTTGAATAATCTATGAAAATAACATAATAATGAGAGCCACCAAGAGATGATACCTAAGCCGGTCCCCATACATCTAAATGCACTATCTCTAACTTCTCACTCTTCTTTTCTTTCCCAACTCTGAGAAATCTAACTCTTTTCTCTTTACCATAAACACAATTTTCATAGAACTCTAAATCAATATTTTTCAGTCCTGGCAACATATTTTTAGAGTGAAGGATTTTCATCCCTTTCTCACTCATGTATCCAAGCCTATGGTGCCACATTTTTGAATCTGTTCCTGCAACATCTATAGTAGCTTTCCCTGCATTAACATTATCAGTATCAACTAAGGTAGAATAAGTGTTACCAGTACACAGATATAATGTGCCTATCTTCGAACCTTTAGCTACTACTAATGAACCTTTAGTGACCTTCCAGACATTGTTTTTAAACATGACTATGTATCCTTCACTACCCAGTTGTCCTACAGAAATTAAATTTCTTCTTAAATTAGGGACATGCCTTACCTCCTGCAGTACCTAGTCATTTCTGTTTGGGAACTTGATCTTTATTTTCCCTTTCCCAACAATAGGACAGGGCTCATCATCACCCAAATATACCTGTCCAAAATCACCTTGAACATAATCTTGAAAATATTTTCTATGGGGTGTAGCATGGAATGAAGCCCCAGAATCAATTACCTAGGAATCATTAACATTATCCAAACATAATATTAAAGCATCTTGTAAAATATTACTTGCAACATTAGCTTCCTTACTGTTATCTTCATTTTCGTCTCCTTGTTTGTTTTTCCAAGACCAACAGTCTTTATTTAGGTGACCAGGCTTTCCACAGTACCAGCAATCTTTGTTTCATCTAGATTGAGAATGTCCTTTATTTGACTTCCCTCATGACTTGCCATGCGAAGGGCCTTTTCCTCTTTCACTTGTTCATCCTTTGTTCTCCACATTTAAAGCGGAACCTGATGAGGTTGAAGTTTCACCTGTTCTTTTCCGTTGCATTTCCTCGCTTAGGATAACACCAAAAACTTCATCAAATTTCAAAGTATTTGAACTAGAGACAGAGTTTCTTACAGCCATAACCAAACTATTCCAGCTTTCTGGAAAAGAACATAAAAGTAAGAGAGCCCTAACCTCTTCATCGAGTATAGTTTTTATGGATGAAAATTGACTAGTGATGGTATTAAATTCATTTAAATGATTCGATACAGATCCTCCCTCACCCATTTTCATATTAAAAAAACACTTCATAAGAAATACCTTATTCCAAGCTGAGGGTTTCTCGTATAACTTTGCCAATGTCTCCATCAGCTCTATGGTCATTTTTTCCTTTGATATGTTAAATGTTACAGATGTTGCAAGGCACAATCGAATAGATCCTAGAGCCTTCCTATCCAAAACCTCCTAGTCCTCTGCTGACATAGTTCCTTGTTTCTTGGTTTTTCCTTCTAATGGATTCCACGGATCCTTCTGATAGAGATAGTCCTCCATTTGCATCTTCCATAACTGGAAGTTCTTCCCATTAAACTTATCAACCTTCTACCTACCCTCGTCTGCCATTTCTCCCACTTAACCAAGAGACTCTCCCACTAACTCGTGAGACCTGCTTTAGAGAATAGATGAAAGAACGAATGAAAAAACCTCACTCTGATACCACTTGTTAGAATAATAAGCAGAAAAATGCAAATATTAACACACAGAAGAGAACACAATAACACAGAAATTTAACGTGGTTCACCCAATCCCTGGGCTACGTCCACCAACAGTGAGTCCAATGTCTTTATTATTATCTAGTGATTACAATTTAAAACTTGCAACTCAATACCGTCACAGGAAGCTACGAAAATCCCTCATACCATGAATCTCAAACCCTAAGCCCTTTTCACAAGTATTTTTGACTTAACCTAATTAGAGAAAAAAATACTCTGACTAATAGAAAATTGGGGACCCAAGGACCCCGCAAGGGGCTCTGCCCCTTGACTCTGAAATTGGGGGCGCTGCCCCCAATCCCCTGTAGATAAGTCTGGGGGGGAAACTGCACCGAAAGAACCTGAGTCTGATTAGGCTCCACATACATAACATTAAATTCATTTCAATTAAAGTTTTAATCTTCCTAAATCTATTACACACTGTCTTCTATAAAATGAATGTTAGGGTTTTTCTCTTTATCTCTATCCTCAATAGGTTGATTCATTTATGCATTGATCCTTCCTTTGGGGTTAATCAATTTGGATCTTCCCTTTATGAAATTTGGGATTAAGAGGATAATCTTACCTTCTCCACTATTCCTACATCACATTCAATATATATATACCCCACATTCATTATTTTAACCATTACAACAATAAAGATTAAAAAATGGGCAAGAAAAGCACTAATGTCATAATGGATGAAGTAGAAAAGATAAACTTGGGAAATGAAGAGACTCCAAAGGAATTATTTGTGAATAAAAACTTAACCCCCAAAATCAGAATAGATATCATCAAATTATTGAAAAAATATAGGCATGTATTTTCTTGGTCCTATGATGACCTTATAGCTTACCGAGAGGACCTTTTTCAACATGAGATACCTTTGAAGCCTAATGCCAAACCATTCAGACAAATTCAAAGACCTATAAACCCTACTCTAGCTCCTAAGATGAAATATGAGCTAATCAAAATGAGGAATTCTGGTATAATAAAGCCAATTAGACACTCAACATGGGTTTCAAATTTGGTCCCTGTCAGGAAAAAGAATGGTGATATCTGACTTTGTCTGGATTTCAGGAATCTAAACATATCATCATTAAAGGACAATTATGCACTGCCTAATATGGAAGCATTACTACAAAAGGTCATAGGGAATGAATTATTATCAATGATGGATGGATTCTCGGGGTATAACCAGATAAAGGTAAAAGAAGAGGAAAAATACAAGACAACATTTACTACACATTGGGGTACTTACGTGTGTGCTAGAATTCATTTTGGACTTACTAATGTAGGAGCTACATTCCAAAGAGCCATGGATGTGGCCTTTGAGGATTCCATTAATGTAATTGTGGTGCTATATCAGGATGACCTAACTCCTTACTCAAAAAGGGTAGAAGTTCATTATGGACATTTGGAGTAGATTTTTCAAAGAGCCCTTGAGTATGGGATATCCTGGAACCCAAAGAAATGTCATTTTGCAGTAACTAAAGTAAAACTATTAGGGAATATAGTATCCAAGAGTGGGGTGAGAATAGACCTAGAAAGGATTGCATCAATTGATAAAATTGAGGTCCCTAAGAGTGTTAAAAACATCCAATCCTTCTTTGGACAAATAAACTTTGTAAGGAGATTTGTCCCAAACTTTTTAGAAATAATTAATCTTATTGCTATAATGTTGAAAAGGGGTGTAGACATGAAGTGGACAAATGAATCTTTGGAGGCATTTGTAAAGATTAAAAAGGAAATTAAGGAATCTCATGTCCTCAAGTCCTTGGATTATACTAAGCCATTTCAATTATTTTCCTTTGCATCATATCACACCATTGTTGTTGTCTTACTATAAAAAATAATGAAGGATATGAATAACCAATAGCATTCTTTAGTAAAACCCTTCAATCCTCTGAGTTAAATTATGATATCAATGAGAAGAAAGCTTATGAACTTGTAAAGGGAGTTAAATCCTTCAGGCCTTATTTAGTAGGAGCAAAAGTGATAGCCTATTTTCCTAATGCATCAATAAAGGATATATTCAGACAATTAGAAGTCACTGGGAGAAGATGCAGATGGGTAAATCAAAGTTAGGAATTTGATATAGAGATTAAAGATCACTAATATTATCAGAGGACAAGGATTAGAAAGGTTAATGGAAGAATCAAATATGGATGCATTACAAGTGAATCATATTGATCTAAGTGAAACTCAGACAAGTATTGAAAGATGTCCTTGGTACACTAACACAATATATTTCTTGAAACACATGAAATGCCCTGAAAAGCTTATGGATAGTCAGAAGAGGATAGTAAAATTACAAGCATCTAAATATATCTTTATGCAAGGATACCTAAATTGGAAAAATAGGGATGGTGTACTTATTTTGTGTCTAGACACATACCAAGCTAAAAAGGTGCTCAAGGATCTCCATGATGGAGCATGTGGTGGACACTTTTCAGAAAAAACCACTGCACATAATTTATTGAATCCAATATATTATTGGCCTTTCATATTTAAATATTGCCATGAATATGTTCAGAGATGTGAAGCATGATGGAGATTTTTAGGAAAACTCAAATATAATGGTGCATTACCTCTCAATCCTATGTCTACTGAAGAACCGTTCCAAATATGGGGAATAGACTTCATAGGTGAAATAACTGATACATCTAGTGGTGGGCATAAATGTATTTTGGTAGCCACTGATTAATTCACTAAGTGGGTGGAAGCCATACCAACTAGACAAGCTACTAGTAAGGTGGTAATCAAATTTTTGACTAAAAAGATATTGACAAGATTTGGTGTTCCTCAGAAGATTATTTGTGATAATGCTATGTGTTTCAGATCTGCAAAATTCATTAAATTTCATGAGAAATATGGAATAAAGATTTCTTTTTCATCCCCTTATCACCCTAAAGAAAATGGCCAAGTAGAATCTAGCAAAAAAAACATAATGAATATTATCAAAAGGATGTTAGATAACAACAAAAGATAATGTGATACAAAATTACCACTTACACTTTGGGAAGACAAAATTATAGTTAAAAATTCTACTAGATATACCCCATATGAACTTGTTTATGGAAAGAAATCCCACTTACCACTAAACAATTTGTTGCCAGTATACAAGTTTATAAATAAAGAACAATGGGAAAAAGTGGATTTCATGGAAGACATACTTCAATAGCTTGCAAAATTGGATGAAATAAGGAATCAAGCTCATAAGAGAAATCAAGAATTGCAGTGGAAAGTAAAAGATTGTTTTGAGAAAAAGACTACAGAAAGGAAATTGTAGGAAGGAGATCTAGTTTGAGGTGGAATGTGAAAGATCGAGAAAAAGGAAAACATGGAAAGTTTGATGCTTTATGGATAGGACCTTTTGTCATTATTGGTAAAGGAGGTGAAAATTCTTATCTATTATAGCATCTGGAGGGTTACAATCATGAACTTCATGTGCATGGTCAGTATCTTAAACCTTTTTTCCAATAAAGATAACAACAGACATGTTTTTTTTTCTTCTTTATCTTTACAATATATATTATTCTTGTGTTTTCTAATGGTCTTCTTTTCTAGAGATAGCTTGGATCTTGTTTTGTTCAATTATAAACACACATCCGTAGGAAGAGCCACTGGTGGAACTCATATCTTCAAATTGATTTGTGTTCATAATTAGTCAGGGAAGTATCTCTTTGCATTTATATATTTATCTTTTATAGCCTTTTGATTTATATGTATTACACTTTTACTTATGTTTTTTTGTGTCTTTTTATCAATGATGTATTGTTTTAATCTATGTATTTAACAAGTATCCCTACTACCATTGATGTTTTCTTATTCCTTTTGGGTGCAGACTTAAAGCTAGCAATGTTGAGGTCAAAATTCAATGGCTGTAATCAACAAATAGTTTATTGCAATCGTATGATCATGAACCTACCTTTTGTATACCTATCATGTGATGGAATAGTGCAAAAATGGTGATCCTTCATTCATTTCATAGAAATAAAATCTCGTATGGTCTCAACCCACAAAGAAAGAAATAGTTGAATAAGAGTTGTCGACATTTAAAACTTTACACCCGATGTCCATGTAGATTCTTTTAAATTAACATGGCACCATAAAGTGATCATCGTGTGTCATATGGAGCCCACTAGAATAAAGTAAAACTGAGTCATATCTGATCAGATCAAGATCTGATCTAACGGTCGAGCGTGACGTCCCTATATCAATTTGTATACCATTTAACCATCACGCGATGGCGAAGTAGGTGACAGATGTTCCGGGCTCACCAAGATATACAGGTGGAATGACGTGGATATAGATGTTGGAATTTGATTGGTGGATCAGAGTGATTGGTTTAAATAGAGATGCACAAAGTGGAATAAAGAATAGATTACTTAAATACCATCTTTAGGCATGTGCTTTAAATCGACGGCTGGGACTTAATCTGGCGGGTAAAAGTAATCGACAGATAACCAAGGCATTTGAGGAAGATCCATGACCATAGGATATGAGATCTATGGCTCTGTATGATGGTGCGATAGGAAGATGAATGAATGTTAACCACTATGTGATAGTGCAGGATGCGACACGTGGCGGCAATGGAAAATGACAAAAATCCTTGGCGATAACATTGAAATTAGATTTCTACGTGGCATTTTAAATATTAAACTTTCTATTAAAATTAGGGTTTTCTTATCATTGATAATTTGAATTTACATGCAGATTACAAAGGTGGAAAACTTTTTTTGATCGAACGATCTAGATTTCTTGACATCAATATGAATGGTCATATGCAAACGTAATGAAAAAGGGGTTGCAAATGAATGATAGACTCTATGGTTGCAATCAATGAAAGATTAAAAAATGTGATTCTAGAGACTACATACCAGAGAATACATTCATTATCATGTAAAAGTATATATGGGTTCGACATGCTCATGAGATAAACTATGGGTGGATATACAGTCAAATTATTATCATGATGCAAATCCATTATTTAAAGCCATCAACTCAGACATACTATGTAGAGATCATGAATAAAACTATGGATGGATATACATGCATATCTATTGATTAAGTTATTTTCACAAACATATAAAAGACTTGTTAAATTATTGTGAGACCTAATCAGTCAATAACTATTATTGAATAAGGATAATTGGTTAATCCTTTGCTGTAATTAAACATTCGATTATTGATCACTAGGTTAGGTATTTTTTAGGAAGCATTGTGTTGATCTGAAGCTTGTCTACATCCTTTGGGTTTCATACTTATAAGGATACCAAGATCAACACATAGAAAACAAGACTTATTGTTATTATAGGTAGATGGATAGATAGATCAATAAATGCAAATGTGAACTCTATTGTACTATTTTCCATAATCAATAAATATAAGTTCTTTTTATTCATATATGCAATTGTTTCATTAATCATTTTACAATTAGTCCCTCGGATAAACTAGTATAACTTCTTCAAAGTGATAGTTTGATGTGCATGCTTCCTGATTTCATTCATAGTCTATATTTCAATTGGTTTTCTCATTTTGCATGGTTAATGATTGAGACCTCAGTTAATTAGTCTGTCATCTGAGAAGTAATATCCTTTTGAAATATCTTTGAATTTGTTCTAGGTTGCATGTACATTTCATAACACCTTTGAAGTGATCATTTTTATTGAAAAACTATCTCTGAGGTTGAACATAGGATTGGAATGATATTGACCTTATTGTCCATAGTTGATTAAGGCACTGGTATTTCTTTTTTATTGGATTATGGTCATAGTTTCATTATTTAAAGTTTTGAGATACTATATCCATCTTCTCTATTCAGTTCATATCTTGAATCCATCAAACATTCTTTAATTTCTTGCAACATTACATTTGAACATCTTAATAATACATTGCTCTTATTTTTAGGATCTCAATAGTACTTTGCCATATTTTGAGAGAAAGGAGTTTGGAACACATATTATCTTCTCTAAAAATCCCTAAGGATTTGGGAGATAAGTCTAGGGTATAGGCCTACCAGACTTGGTTCTACAGAGCCAAAATTTTTGAAGGTTGAAACTTAGATCAGGTTGAAACCTTTTTTGTTGGAAAATCACTTGGTTTTCTCATCATTGGATAGGAAAAATCCATAGGATTTATCCAATTTGTTGATTTGAGCACCAACACATTGCTTTATCAAGAATGAACAATGCAAGAATCTTTTATTCTCAAGTAGTTCTAGTTGTAGCTTGCATGATCACTGTCTGTCTAATTATAACATCACAATGCATCCATTCATCCATTCACATTACATCCATACCATATCATCATCCTTTTCTTCTCAAAATCTCTTCATATATATATATATATATATATATATATATATATATAACCTAGTCAGCTCCCAAATACATCACAAAATAGATAATACTTATAAAAAAAGTAATTACCAAGTCATAAATCATACACTATCAAAACATAGGAAATCCACAATATAAATCCAACATAGCACGTTTGGACTTCTCATTATACTCCCTCAATCATCATGACTATTCATCTACCCTATATCATTGTTACTATGTCTTCGCATGTCTTCATCATACTGTAACTTACTGTGATCAACAAAAAAACATAAGTGACCTTAACTGAAGATCACATACATCCCAAAATAGCTTCTCCTAAGCTCTCATTTCTTTATTCATCAAATACTATCTTCACTAACCAAAACTGTACTACTATACTCTATAATTTTATTTTCTATACTTAGTCATTTTGTAAGCTATAACTCCAAAACCATGTATGATAGAAGGTGACCATCCATACCAGATGTGTTCCCTATATGACAACCCTCAAGTGTTCCATAATACTCCTGAATGAGCCACTTGCCAACAATCTCTCCCTTTGGAATTGATGGCAACACTTAGTGAAAAATGACTACGTGTCAATACCAAAAAGAAGATATATATGACACTCTTTATCTCCTTTATATATCTTCTATACTCTATACATTTTTCATGTCTACTCTTCTCCCCCTTTAACATCAATGGAAAGGTATGAAAAATGTAGAATACATAAAAAATTTGTTCCACTGCTTACCAAATAGTTTATACCATCATTAACACATCTTGGAATGAGCTCTCCAGGATCTTCACTTCCTCTGACCAAATTCTTCACTAGTATCTGACTCACATAAATCAACACATTTAGTGAAAAAGAAGATGTCTCTACTACCTTTAGCTTGGTAGGTATATGTTCAGTGAGGGCCTACATTGTCTTATTGATGTCAGAAAGATGTGTATCAAGACTTGATAACTTGGGAGTGATTAAACTCTTCAGCATGCCAAGTCTTCCCACAACTCTCCCTTTCTATGTATCCAAAACACTTATTTTGTCCAATATCCTAGACACTTCTCTGTGTAACTATAATATAGAGTGTGAAGAGGTCTCACAAATTTCCATCATCTTTTCTAGAGTTAGTCCATCCTTTGTTATTATTTCCTCAATATTCTTCATGTGTATGGTAGGATTTATACAATAACTACATAAATTCCTTCCATGCGATACACAAATATTTTCCTCAGATATGGTTTTGTTCAATATGCCCAAGTCCCATGAGATAGACTTGCATATTTCCTCCAACTTCTTCACGAGGTACTTCTTCTCTTCTTTCTCTTCAATGATCTTCTCCAAGGACTCATACTGACTGTCAAAATCATCCAATACCTTGTCCAAGTTCTCTACACTATCCTTTGATTGGGAAGAAAAAGGTATAGGTAGGAGTTTGTTGACAGTATCAACTGCTCTTTCCATTACCCTTGTCTTTTTCTCACTTTTCTTCTCAGATCTCTCTTTCTCTTTAGTGAATGTGATGAAAAATAGCTTCATAAAATCATCCTTATCCATACTCTCAACATCAGTGCTCAGAGTCTTATCTCCACTTTCCAATAATAAAGATGAAGAAACAGATGCATGATTTTCTTGTTTCTCTTCAGCTTTATCCACTCTTTTTTTCATTGCTTCATCTTCGCTTACTTTATGTTCTTCTTTCTCTTCCATCTCTGGAAAAATTCTTCCTTCAATGTTGGTATCCTTCTCAAAAGGATCACTATCATCCTGCAAAGTGTCCAAAGACACGGCCACACCAGAAACAAAGAAATTTGGTTGCTTCATAGTACTCATAAATTGACTAGTGTCTTCACCCATTTATTTGTTAAGACTTATTTCTGCCATCCTTGATGAGTCACCTCTTTCAATAGTTTTAGTATTATTAGCCTTTGGTGGTGAGAACTTCTCAGGTTTAGTATTCATCAGAACCTTATCCATATCCTTTTGTGTTTCCTCAATCACTTCATTGTACCTTCTCCTCATTATCTTTAACAATCTTGACATAGTTCTCAGCAAAGGTTTTAAATATTTTAATATATTTTCCATTTCTTTGACTGAAACAATAGGTAACATGTCTTGAATTGCTTGTACTCTGATTGCTTCATCTTTTATCTATTTTAACTATGTCCTTATTTCCAATTTCTCATAAAGTTCTTTAGGTATACTACCTTCAACTTCTAACAAGTTCTTAGAATCAAGCAAATGATTTATTAGCACATCTTCAATCAAATTATGATCAGATGAATCATACCTTACATAGTATCTGGACAAGGTATTAATTTTTCCTTGTTCAACTATTATCTTCTCCAGTATGTTTATGTTAGGTTTTCAGAGATGTTTCACATATGGAATCAAGTCTCTTCTACTTTATTTTCTTCTCCTTTCTTCTCTTCTACTTTCTTTTCTTCTCCTTTCTTCTATGTCTCTTAGGTGGAGATTCTTGTTTGGTGGACCTTGTGTTTCTTCTCGACAATTCCCTTGGTTTCTCTTCCTATGATGTTCTCTTAGGTGGTGTAGGTGTAGTTTCAAATATGTCAATCACAGTAGAGGTGGCATGATTACCTTCTCAACTTCTAGAGGTGGAAGGGTTGTAGGAGAAGTGCTTTCCAATCTAGAACTACTTTCTATCATCTTATTCCTTACCTTTTTCATCTGCTCTTTTTTTATACCATCCTTGGCTTCTAGATCATCTACCAAGTTTTCTACTTTCCTCTTTCTTATACCTCGAGTCTGTTCTTCCCTTATCTTTGTAGATTTATCTTCATAGGTACTCCATCTTTCTTCGGATGGATTAATTTCTGAGGATAGTATATGTTCAACTTTCATGGTCAAAACCTGAGAACTAACTTCATATCCTAGAGGATAACACCACTTCTTTCTAGGTTGTACCGCCTCAAAGCAAACACAATCAGTTTCAAGAATGAAATAGATTAATTTTTTGTATTTTTCTACCAATGCCTCAGGGATCCTCATTCTTTCCTTCATCTCTCTCTGCAAGATTTTGATCATCCCAAATAACTCACCATCAACCCAAGTGCTATTCTATCTTCTATAGCTCTGTGTGATCTAAATTCCAGTGGGTTCACTGTCCTTCCAAGCTCTAGGGTGCATACCAGGAAAATTATGTACTATATGAATATATATGTGTATTAATAGAGACCCAAATCTAAATGTCTTTCACTTATCCTTCTTGATTTGATTCACATTCTCCAAAAAAATTTGTGCAAGTACTTCACAAAGGTTATACTTAACATTTTCCTTAACCATTTTATATGTCATCAAAATCACTCCTACTAATACTGAGTTACGTCGGTTGTTGTAATGAAGTTTATATCTGTTAGAATATATAATATTTACTTGTATTTATTTATTTAATTAGGAGATTCCTATGGAATCTCTACATGTATTTTTTCCTCTAGTCCAGGTGGGAGGACAACTCATTTTATGTAATTCTTTTAATAAGGAAATTAGTTTATTCCTCCTTAAGAGGACATTGACATTTGTCACACACACTTATTAATGGTGGCATTCATAGACTTTGGTGTTACATTCTAAATCCTCTCTCTCATCTCTATTTAAGAGATTCTCCTCTCTCATTTCTCATAATGCAAGGATGAAGGATGAATTTATTGTAATGTGCATCTTGCTCTCTTTCTTTCTCTCTTTTCTCTCTTTAGGCTATGGCCTCATTCATTATATGCACAAGGGTTTTTTCTTAGTTTTCCCCTTTCAAAAACATTATCTCTTGTGTTTATCTTGGAGCTTATTGTTTCTTTTGGTGATAGTTCTTGATTCAATTTTCATTCATTGATTTATGGTAAAATCTCTTCTTTCTTGCTTCACTCTCTTGGATTCTTTCTTTAAATCTTTTTCCATTTTTTGTATTTTATAACATGGTATCAGAGCTAGCTAAATCCTTGTTTTGAGTGTTGCATGAGGGTACCGTTTGAAGGATATATCGGTTGAGAAGAAGAAAGCATTTTTTTGTTGCTTGATCAATTTTTGTTGAAGGCTTTTTCATTTTTAAATCTAACATTTTTTTAACTAGTTCTGAATGGCTTCTTGCCAGATCTAAGTTTTAATTCAAGTTTTTCTAAATCTCTAACTACACCATCTGTCACAAGGATTTTTCTATTTCATACATTTTCATTCATTTATCTAACTATCTTATTTGGAGGTTTTAAATCTATTTCTATTGATCAATTTTAACTTACATCTTCTTGCAAGATTCATTTTTCTAACAATCAACAGGTTTTCTGAAAATTTTCAGTCATAATCTGTGTGCTTGTTTTATTTATCTAACTTTGTTTCTCTCATGATGTATTTTCATTTGTATATTTAAAATATTTTTTGATTATGTATTCTATATCTTTGTTCTCAATATTACTATTTGTTGTTGATTTTATTATTTTCACATAAATCTAACATCAATTCTTCTATTTCATATTCTATTTTTTGTTAATAGCTCTATTTACACAAATCTTATATATATCTAGTTGCCATTTTTTATCTGTTTGATGTTTAAATTATTACTTTTTATCTCCTCTATGGTTATCATATTCACTTCATTACTATTTTTATTCTTGTTTTTTATATCTCCCTTTGTCCACGTAGGTTGTTATCTCTCATTTCTTGTTGTTTCTTCCTTTCATTTTTCTCTCGCATTTTAAGTGCAACATATATTCAAGCATACATTTTCATTTTATTCTCATCACCCAGCCTCCCTCGCAACTCTTCCTTGGCTACGTTCAAACCATAGAACATATAATGTAAGAAAGGTAGCTGGTTAGTATGGGCCAGCAATTTGGCAAGAGGGGTTTAGTTGTAAAAATGTTTTTTATATTATACTTTTAGTGGAGAGACATTTGATAGATTAAATACTAAAATTTTGATTGTAGAATTTTTCATCTTTGTTCTAACCCCTTTACTCCCTTGTGTGGCTTCACACATCTCCCTCTCCCACATTGCAACATCTTCTCTATGCCGCATTCTTTCACTGCATCTCTTCCTCGTAGCAGTTCCACCCAGCCTCTCCTTTCTAGTTATTCCTTGGCATTGTTTCTTCCACACTTGGCAAAATTTCTTTCAATTATTCTTGCAAGGAGAATATTGTTCTTGCAATAATTTCTAGTTTATCTCTTTTTCATTTTTGAATATTATTTCACTACAGCTCTTTTTTAGTTTTGAATATTTGTTACTTTTCTACTAGGGCACTCCAAATCTGTTCAAACACTCCTTGTTGGATATTCTCAGGCAAACCATTATTTTATTGACCACTCCTTTCACTCATAACACTTCCTTTGGTCCCCAAGCTCATTTCTATCGCTGAACTCTCATTCCAATTAAAACTGACCTGCCACTATAGTTAGTCACTGGCAATGTTAATCATAACCATTCTGAGCTTGAAACCCCAACCTTTCGCTCAGCTTCCATTCACATTGGTTTTAAATTTCTGCAACTTCGCAGTATATTTGATCATTCAATGAAATTTTTTTAATCCTTTTTTGCATGATTGGCTGCCCATTCCTGTAACTGTCGTTGCACTGTAAAAAATCATTCCATAAATGTTTTTCCATTATTATATTTAAAGTTTGCTTTCTACAGATTTTATTATTTCTATCTCTGCCATAATTTTTATCGTTGCAAATTTCATTATTTGTATTGCTGCAATAATGGTTACTTATTAGTAATTTTCATTCTTTATGGCACCAAATGTTTTCAATCATTATTTACTTTAAAATTTAACTTCAAAAATAATTCTTTATTTCAATAATTAAAGCCTTTAGTTATTTATTTTTTCTAAGTTTTTTATTATCAAGCTTTGATTAATTAAATAATCAAAACTTTTTCTATTTTTTTTAATATATTTATTTTTTATCAAATTCAAATTATTATTTAATATTTTTTTTTCTTTGGAGGTATATATATTTATTTTAATTTCATCTAAAAATGTTTATTTAAATTTTTTTTATAGAAAATTTTTCAAACTCCTTTCAATTTAGGGGGATATTTTTTGTTTTCTAGCACTCAATTATAGTAATTATGTCTCCATCTCTCTCTCTCTCTCTCTCTATATATATATATATATATATATATATGTTGTGATATGTATATATATACATAGTTGTATATATGTTTTAATATGTGAATGTAAATAGAAATGTGAATATCTGGACTTATTGATATATACATGCATACAAATATATATGTATGTATTTATATACCTATATATATTATTTTTCCTAGGACTGGCATTCTCTCGCCCTTTCTAAAATTAACTCTTGGCCTTTTAGGATTCACAACTTGGTGGAGCCGGGAGCATCTCTCCATATGTGCCTTTCCATATCCCTGCTCTTCCTCTGACGACTCATCTTCATAACTTAGGTTTTCTTCAGAGTGTCTTCTCTATGGCTTATGGAAGTCTAGTGGTATTTCACTAAGTGCCTCTTCACCTCCCGAAAGAATTTGTACTATAAATTTGTCTCCATTCGTGACTCTAGTAAGTGTATCCTGGGCTATCTGAGTTTGGTGACAATATGACTACTCCTATCAAATTAGTTTGCACTAAACGTCAGATAGCCTTTGATAGAGAGGTCACTACTAAGTGGCTCAAGTCTATCCTCTTGAACTCTAAATCCATTGTACTAAGAGCAGTTTATAGAATCTTAGGTTGAGAATTTCTCTCTAACTCTAATAGATATAGGGTGAATTCAAAGATTCCAGCTATGTTCATTGCATCAGTGATTTATGTCGACCCTAGAATAGAGGATATTGGAAAACTTTGTCTCTGGATCTTCAAACAGAAATACCTTGGCAATATTGACAAAGTTCTTCAAAACATTAAACCTGACTGCACTATCACTATGCCAAGGTTTTATGATCTCCCAGCTATCAATGAAAGACCTGCCCCAACCATTCCCATTATGATTGTTGAAGACTTTCATGCCTTTATATCCAGAGAACCAATTATTAAGAGGAATCTTGATTTCTTAATGGATATCATGCACTTGAGGACTCCCAATGAAGATAATTGGTTCTTTACTTACTGGCACAGTGATGACATTGGGTAAATGGATAGGAATTTTTTTAACGATTCGGATTTGGAAGATATGATTGATATATGGATGGATGAAGGTCACCAACACAAAAACAAAAGGCAAAGAATTGTATCTCCAATTGAAGGGGTCTCTGGGGTAGGGGAAGAAGAAGATTAGTCCCTTGATCTCTGGTGTGATGGGATTTGTATGTATTGCAAAGAGTTTTTCTAATTCTATCACCTTATGTTTTTTGTATCGGGAACTAAATTAGAATGATCTATGTGTTTGTTCCTCTAGTTTATGTAAGCTATATATTATGATATGGAAAAAGAAATAATAGCTAGGATATTCTGCTGGACATTTATAGACTTTGAATAAGGGCTGTGATATATTAATAGTGCTTTATCACACTAATTTGAGAAAAAATATTTTCACTAAGAGCTATGTTCTAGAATGATGGCTTCTAGTTCAAATCATGGAAGACCCTACTGTTTAGTTTTGCATTATGAAATGGCAGTTAAAATTGCATACATACATAATTGTTAGCTGGAATACTTGGTCTGATTGTTACACCATTTTGATTAAAGAATAAACACCTTAGCTATGTCACAAAATGTAGGCTTAGTCTAAAAGGACTATGGTAGATGACACGATTCAGGATGGAAGAAAGCTCTATCCTTTTATGATTTGAGTAGAAGATTGGGGTAAGATACAAATTTATTAACGTAATTAAGAATAGACACAAAAGGTTTCTAATCACAGATACAATAATATATATATATAGGCTAACATTCTAAAATTTAGATATGGAAAACCTATCCATACTCTCATCTAAACTAGCTTCATGTCTTTTATACGTATAGGATACGGATAATTAGTTACACAGAAGGAATCTATTCATAGATGTAGTAAAGTTCAGCTAAATTTATTTATTTAATTCAGAATAGTTCCAACTACATATACAATTAAAAAGACATATACACACACAGATATATAGATAGATAGATAGATAGATAGATAGATAGATAGATAGATATATACATATATATATATATATATATATATTCAGGTGTAATTTTGCTGGATTTCTCATATCTCTGGAAGGCAATATGTTATTACTCCTCATAATCTTGTCTTATGGTTCACAAGGGTAAACATGCTTGGAAAATTAGGATCTTACATTAATTTGGTCCTTGAGTCTCGTATTCTTATAATTTTATCATTGTCTCTCTCATATTTATTTATATAATAACATGATAATGTACTGCATTCTTCATTGCTTAGATCATGGGTCATGTAGGTGATGGAGTCATAACCCATTCACTTGTGGTGAGATTACTCATTAGTGGACTGTCTATATCCATGTGATTGACGAATTATTGATGCAAGTTTCATTAGTTGACCTTATCTTTGGTCATTTGTGTTTTAGTATATTTATTTCAAGAGAGCATTGATAAATACTTTCGTACCTAACTTTTTCTTTTTGAAACCTTGAGCATTTAATTTATCTTGATATTTAATGTTAGCTACATTACACATTTTTATGATTGCTCATGATTACTCTTATTCTTCAATTTTCAAAAATTCTCTACAGTTGAATTATTTTTATATTATGAGTTTGTTTTCAAAAGTGTACTAATTTGTATCAAGGGTATATCCCAACTATGGGAAATCTACTCGTGTTTTTTTCTATTCTTTGTTTCAGGTGATACATCATGGACCTTCCAAAGACATCAATTCATTTACACATGTCCTATGAATCACAAGACTACTTGTAGATGTGCACATACTTCTACTTGAACACATTTAAAGGACTCGTCTACTTCTATTTGTTGGAATTACTGGAATAATGTACTGAGAGGGGAGGGGTGAATCACTACCTCTAAAACTTTTTATGTGATTGACCCATTAACCTTGGTGTCATCATATTTGTATATTCACCTATCTATCTGTTCATCTTTCTTTATGTATGTGAAATCATAACATAATTTCTTTACATGTGTAAACATTCAAGAAACGTGCATGAAAGTAAATAACACATAACACAAGATATGATATCGCAGAAAACTCCTGTTAGGAAGTAAAAACTGTGGTGGGGATGTCTACCCACAAAACTTCACTATCTGCAGATAAGAAGGGACTCAGTTAAGGCTTACAATTTGATCACTTTCGATGATCTACCCTGTTAGGAGTATTAGAGTGGAGAACTGTTAGGATCTACTTCATTTGAAGCTTTAGCAACACCATTAGGTGTGCACTCTGTTAAGAGATTTTATCAAGAACTGTTAAGTCCACCTTCTACAAAAGGATTTCTAATGTGATGTACTTGTTAGAATGCAACTACATTATAAATATTGATCTGATAGTATGTGAAATCTCTAATTTATGATAACATATCCTATAAATCTTACAATGTATATGTAATCACCTTGAGTGATTGAATGATACCTTGTCTCTACTCGTTGGTAGCCTTCTCTGTGTTCTTGAGAACTGATATGCTTTGTTTCTAAACTTTGCATGAATTCACTTCTGTTGCTTAGATGCTCTCCATGGATACAATCATTTATCAACTCATTACCTATTACAAATGATTGAACATCTATATATACTAGATTCTAGGTCCATTCTTGATTCACGCTTTTCAAGTTTAACTCTAGATTCAAGGTTTACAACTTGACCTTGATCTTTAGTTAGTTATGTTTTAGATCTATTAGGATGCTTTAAAATATTTACAATATGATTTCTTGAACCTGAAGTAATGTTTTGAAACAAATTAAAATCCTATAAATAGAGTTACAATGTTTTATTTGACGTGGAAAGTCAGATCCACTTTTTGCGGGTTCTATAACTGACTGTCGATTCTGATGGTCGGGCTACTCTGTTAGTCTGTCAGTTTTCTTTCATTCTTTGCTCTGTTGGTCTTCTACTCTATCAGTTTCCCTATATTGAACTATTTGTTGGGTTCCTTTCATTTTCTACTCTGTCAGCGATGTTCACAAAACCTATTTTGTTGGTGATGTCCTTTATGCTTTGTCGTTTGTTCAACACTTGACAGTGTTCGTCGGGAAATTCTATACTTAGCATTTTTATGACAAGCATTGTCATCTCGTCTATTATGTAGTGTGCTTTCCATCAGTTATGCCTATACCAATGACCTTTATCATGTTTTTCACTTAAGTATACTAATGTAAAAACTTAATGTCATCAATCTCCCCCTTTGACATTAGTATCAAAAACTGATATGTGCAACATACTTAATGTATTAGTATGTACACCTATGTATACTTCATCCTTAGTCATGAAATGACTCCCCTATGCATATCTTGGTAAGTGTAAGTTTATGTTCATATGATTGCCTTCCCTTATTTGATATTTGATATAGTGTATATGTTCATGATGTACATACAACATACATATCTTTTTCTCTTTCTGCTAATGTATAATATATTGTACATATGTACTATTCATTCCTCCTTTTTTGATAATAAAGGCAAAGGTACTTACAAATTTTCAAAAATGTGTGAGTGTGAGGCTTTGATTTCCTCCATCATCTTCTCCCATTTATCCTTCAAATTTTCTAGAGCCATGTGCTCAAGTGATATCCTCACATGCATATCATAGATGTTGTCTACCACAAACATCTCTGGGGTTGAGATCAGATTCCTTGCATCTGTAATGTGTTTTTGCAGAGTGGTGAGGTTTGGCAATATGTGAGCCTGCAGCTCGGTAACCTCATTTCTAAAATGTGTCTCTACATCCCATATCTCTTGTCTTAACCTATTTACCTCTGTGATCTTGTCATGATGCAACTTTATTGTATTTGCATCAGAGGTTAAACTTTTTGCACTCGCTGTCAGATCTCAATCTAGCTGGGACTACTTTTCACTATTCTCATTGGTTAAATTTTCAAGTGTGTACATTTGTTGAACTAAGGTAATAGCTTTTTCAATCATAGGTTCTAATTGACTTGCTAATTTAGAGAGCTTTACCTTGTTTTCTGCCACTTCTTGGTTGATCTTCTCAACTAGTTTGTGTTGATACTTCTTCTCTGCCCATTCTTCCATTGCCTACTCTGCATCTACACTTTGAGTGGTGATGGTGTCGGTAAGAACTATAATTTTCTCCATGACTGATATGCCATCTTCAACTTTTGTATCAAGAACAAGTTGATGTTGTATATCCCTTGCTTTGTCAAGTGCTTGAGCTTCCCTATATGCCTTTTTCATTTTGTCTTGTATAGCTTTTATTTGACACATCACTCCAAACGTTTGAAGTATTTCAGTATCTAAAGTAGATACATCCCACTTGGGTATTTCAATTACCTCATCAAGTGTTATAGCCAAGATGTCTTTCTTCATTAATTTCTTCTTCTTCTTTGATTGGGAGATAGATTGGTGAACTACCATTTGTAGACCTTGAGATTGGATTGATTTGTTAGGTGAAGGTCAAGAAGATGAAGCTTCTTGTTGCTTCTATTCAGAGTCCACATGTTGGTTGTGTGAAGAATTCTTCTCTTTTTTCCTTTTCTTCATCCTTCCTCAATGTTTTATCTTTTTTAATATCTTCTCCTATATCTTTTTTAGTAGACAACTCTTGCTGAGTGTTGGTTGCATCCTTCATCTCTGTGTCTGTATCTTTTTGAGTGTTCAATGCATCTTTATTTTCTTCATTACCCGTGTCCTTTGGTATGTTATCATCTTTCTTAGAAATTTATCCTTACTTGAATCAATATCAATAGCTTCTATCAATATTTTCATGTTGGTCGGTGTATTTACCCCTGCAGTGTCATTAAGTGTCTCCTATCCGTCAGTATTACCTTGTGCAACAGTGATATCTTCATCTTTTTGCACCTCTTTGGTAGGGTATTTTCCTATAATATCATTAACTATATTATCCAACCATGTTTCATCATTGACATCCCCATTTATATTATCTTTTATTGTCAATTCTTCTTTGGTAACCTCTTCTTCATCATCCAAGTCAATATGAGTTGGGCTTGGTGGAGTTTGGCTTTCTTCACTCTGAGTTTTGTCAAGAGTAGTGTCAGGTCATACCTCATCTACAACTTTAGTATGTTTGTGGCCTGCTATCTCACTCTCTTCTTTGTCCAATTCCACTGATGAATCATCATGTACATCTTTAATGATGATGTGTTCTTTCTCCGTGCTAGCTTCCTTAGTGGGCTTGTTGAGTATCTTGCACCACTTCTTAGTACTTTCTTGATTTAGCTCAATTAGCTTCCCTTTGAGAAATTTGTATGCTCTTATTTTGGGTAAGAACTCCTTTTCATACTTTTCTAGCATTTCATGTATCTCTTCCTTCTTTGAATCAGAAGGCATAAGAGTAACAAGTGTAGACACCTTAAATTGTCCTTTTTCATTTCTATATTAATTTAATTAATATTTCCTATAACAATATAGTTAATTCTTATAGATTAACTATATTTGTTATATTCTACTATTTATTTAATTTTATTAAATAAATTCATCACCTTGTATTTAAATTTAATTTAAATATTATCCCTAATATATTAAAATTTATTTTAATATATGTTTTCTTCATATTTCTTTTAAATAAATTTTATTTATTTAATCCCTCCATTTTCTCTAAAATTCTTCTAAACCTCATTTAAATTAAATTTAATTTAATTTAAATCTTGCTTCTCCTTGCTTTTGGCTAAAATCAGTCTAATCACACTTAAAAGGTAAATAAACCCATTTTAGCCTTAATCACTTGCACACACATGTGACTTTTTTAAATTATTATTCCCTCCCTTTGAAAAGTCAACTCTTCTCTCTTTTGCCTCTTAATCCTAGCCACTCATTTCTTTTGCCTCTTAATCTCCTTCACTTCCACCAAAACCCTACCTAACCTTTAATCTCAACCACTCATTTTTCACCTCTTAATCCTAGCCGTCCAATTTTCATAGCAAATCCATAAAAGGAGGCCTCACTCCTCATTTGCAACTAATGAGAACAAGTTTTTTGTGAGAGTAACTAGCTAGTGATTGCATTTTAGAGCAT